>VYZT01005435.1:0-52104 GCA_013400735.1 Pomatostomus ruficeps | reverse complement strand
GGGGAGATAGCAGAGCCTGGCCATGAGATAAACCGAAACTGGCCAGACCACACCGCAACATCCCATCCCATTCCATTTCTTCTCCTGTCTCTTTGTTTACTTTTCTTCCCTGATTTTGGGGTTTCAGTGTCAATAATTTTGGCAAGCTTTGGTCCACTTCATTGCACTTCATGTCACGCCATTCACTTTTATTGTTTTCACTTGGCTTCAGAATTTCTTGTATTCAGTTTCTTCTCCTTTTCTCCTTGTTTACCTTTCTTTCCTGATTTCAGGGTTTTAATATGAATAACTTTGGCAAGTTTCATTCCATTTCATTTAGAAATATCAACACACCACTTCCCAAAGGTTGCTGTCTCCCCACCTTTCTTCCTGGCACATTCCATGTGCTGGATATCTAAGTAAAATGCTGCTTTTACTGTGCCACTTAGACTTAGGGTTACGTTTAGATTTAGGGTTGAGAAAACCACAAAGTCCAGGGACGATGCAACTCCAGAAGGCATGCAAAGGGGAGCACGCCACAGCCCCAGAATTGCTCCCTCCACACCTTTCTCCTTGGCATAATCCACATGCTGGGCACCTCAGCAAAACTCTGCTTTGACTGGTTCACTTTGGGTTAGGGTTGAGAAAGCACCACGGCCAGAGCTCCAGGGACACTGCAACTATAAAAGGCATGCCAGGGGGAGCATGGCACTGCCCAAATACTGCTCGCTTCACACCTTGCTCGTTGGCACCACACCATTTCATTTTATTGTNAAGCTGGAAAATGTTAACACTGACACTTTAAAGTGCTACTTGGGCCCTTTTATTTTTTTTTTTTTAACTCATTTTAGAATTTTTCTTTTTTTTTTTTTTTTTTAGCATTTCATTTCATCTATTTTGTCTTCTGTCTCTTCTTTTCTTTTCATTCTCTGATTTCAAGATTTCAAGGAGTATAATTTTCCACAAAGTTTGGTCCTTTTTACTGCACTTCCTGTCATCCCATTCCATTTTATTTTTTTCACTTCATTTCAGAATTTTTAGTTTGTATTTTTAGCATCTCATTTCATCATATTTTTCTTGTGTCTACTCAGCACAATTCAGTCCCTGATTGCAAGATGTCAATGGGAGTAATTTTCTGCAGGTTTCGGTCCTTCTCACTGCACCTCATTTCATCCCAAGCTATGTTATTGTATTCACTCCATTTCCAAATTTTCCTCTTTTTTTTCACTTGCATTTGATTTCATCATATGTCCTTTCCAGTGTGTTTGTTTCACTTTGTTCTCTGTTTTCAAGATTTTATCTCACAATTTCATTGAGTATCATTTCTTCAAGTTTCGGTTCATTTCACTGCACTTCATTCCATTCCCTTTCAAGAATTTAATTTGTCCTAAGAATTTTGTTTCTTTTCAACTTCATTCCTTATATTGCCTTTCATGTCTTTTCATTTCACTTCATTCCTCGATTTTTCATTGTATTTCTTTTCCTGGAAAATTCTTCATTTCCATGAAAGGAAATGAAATCTTGAGATTTCAATGACTATCATTCCATCAAGTTGTGGCTCATTTTTCTGCACCTAATTTCATTCCATTCCATTCCATTTAATTTTTTTCACTTCATTTCTTAATTTTTGTGGTTTTCAATTTCATTTAATACCAGTATATTTTATATTTTAAGTCCACAACACTAAATTCAGTAGTGTGTGGGCCCACATTTATAAGTAGATAAGCCAGATAACTCTGCTGTTCAATGAAAATCTCCCTGACTGCATTTAGTGTTGCCCTGGCTTCCATTTCATCCCAAACCTTTCACTGTCATAGACAGGCTTATTCTTCCTTGTTCCCTAGCAAGCCTATTTTTTGTATGAAGACTCCCTGTTACTTGCCCATCTTCTGCAGAAAGCATTTCCACAATTAATCTACTTCCATCAGTACTCAAAATACAGATTTCTTTTGAAGTCCAAAATGAACAATTAACTATCTGGTCTGATCACTTGTACAAATGTGAAATTTTGGCCATTTTCCTTTGTTAAGACAACTCACTTTGAACTGAACACTGAATTGCCAGCAGTGGTTGTGCTTTTCTTATTTCATTTCACCAAAGCACAGTTTTCAAGACCTCTTTCTGGACTTCACTGCATTGTACTTTAGTTACTCTCCTCCCTTATTCAGCAGTTCTGTACCAGTGCTTGAGAGGCAGCAATAGCTGATTCCCTGAGGATGGGTGTACTTGCAATTAAAATGCTGTCTACTTCCCTGATTTTAAGTATAGCAACTATTGGTTGCAAACAGCCAAATTATTCACATTTCCTTCTGTTTCAGAAAAACTAAGTGAAAGCTCTGTTTAAAACAAAATTAATGTCATTCCAATGAAAAAAGTAATTACAACAGGTAGTAAAATCCTTTATTGAAAGAAATATGCTGAAGACATTTCTGTATTTCTTATTTGAATCTACATTTGGCAGATAAACTTATTCACCCCTAATCACTAATTAGTAATAAAATATCGGTGAGTATCTCACACAAACAACGTGGAAAACCTGTCTCAAGAATAGCAGTGACATCTGTTGTGGGTTAGGTTTCTCACATGAATTTCTTCCCATTGTTGTCAGGAGAGACTCTGAAAAGGGGGAAAGGGGCGGTTTTCTAGGTGAATAGAGAGCAGCTAAGACGCAAGGGAAGATGGCTTATAGCTCTGGCATTCCAATGAAGTAGTTTCGGGTTTGGGAGCCTTGCCTGGGAGAGTGGGCCCTCCCGCTGGTGACTTTTTTCGGGAATTGCAGCGTTATGCCGTGAGAGGAGCTGGGGCTAACCCGACACTTGGCTGGGGATGGGGGTGGATTCCTGCCTTTTTCCGTTCGGCGATAGAAGCGAGTGGTCGCGTGTGTTAGAGAGGGCATGTGCCTGTTCCCAGAACCTTGCTGTATTCCAGCTTGCTGCCTGGGGCTGCCCGCTCGGACCCTTTCTGCCCGGAACGGGTGTGTCTGTTCCCGGGATACTGCTGCGTTGTGACTTGCTGCCAGTGGTGGTACCAGGACTAGCTGCTACCTGTGAGTTTTACAAAAGCGGAAGTCTCCTGTCCTCCCCTTTGCCAACTGCGGGGGTTCTGGGCTCTCATCAGAGAGCCCCAGCAGCCGCAGGGAAATCATCGCAGCCTCTGTGCCTTGCCTGAGCCACCACCACATCCTGCCGGCTCTGGTCATCACCACACCGAAGGGGAAACCGCTGAACAGGTGAGGAACTTCGGTTATTGTTTGGTGATTCTGTCTTGTTATATAGATATATATTTTCTAGTAAAGAACTGTCATTACTCCTCCCATATTTTTGCCTGGTAGCTGCGTAATTTTTAAGTTATTATAATTTGGAGGGAGAGGGTCACTTTCCAGGAAGGTTCTCGCCTTCCTTGGCAGACATCTGTCTTTTAAACCAAGACAATATCTCAATGTCCTGCATTCGCAGTCCACAGCAATGTCACCTGACCTTTTCATCACTGTCCGAGGCAATCTGTGATATAAAGGGGAACCTGGGTTATTTGTTTCTCAGCAATTAAGTAAAACTTGCATGTTTATAGGGATAACACTAATAAATTGTGGATAGTTTTGATGACTTGCAACAAATGAATGTGATTTTGACCCCTTTATCAGGAGTGCTGGCAATTACACAACTCCTGTCCTTGTACTGTTTGCATGTGGCAAGCAGCTGTCAGCAGATGCTGAGCAAGACATCTAGCTGTCAATGGAGCAGGGTGCAGTGACTCCCTGACCAGCTGTGTAAGCAGGAGAACCAAAAATTTATCCCCTCAGATATGATCGTGCACTAATGACTTTGGCTATAGTCTTGTCTCTCCACATCACCACACTATCAGGTGGATGCACTAGCTTGGATTAGAACTAGTTGGTTTCTAGACAGCAGGGCTGTCCAACAGCCATAAATTCTTGAAGGTTTCGTTTTCCTCCAGGTGGGCTAGAAAGGAATCACTTCCATTTTACTAGAAGCTTGTTGAAACAAACACATTATTATAAAATGCTTCCATTGGAAAATTTGTTGGTTTTCAAATAAAATTTGTTTCAACAAATGATCTCTGATTGCTTCTGAGAGTTACCTAGCTCCTCTGTCAATGCACTGGGCAGACACCTTCTTCAAGCCCCTCTCCTTCCCATGTCTGTCTGCAGCCCTGAGTATTCACTATCCTTAAAGCTTGTTTTCTCACCTCCAGATAGTTCCCGATGCACAGACACAGTCTTTACAATGTCTGGTCACTTCTTAGTTCTCTCCTTTTAAGATGCCACCACCTTAAAATGCACCCACTGTTCAGCATGCGAGCAACATCCCTAGCATGCCAAGTCATCTTTCTGTAACTATATTAACTGCCAAGATCCCACCTTCCTCTGCAAGGAATCTGTCTTTATAGGTCTTTACAGCCATACTCACATCTGATCCCTGCCTTGGCTCAATTTTGAACACTCCAGAACCTCTGCAGGTGCCTTTTCTGGAAGCGCTTCCTTCTATTGCTGAGGCAACGCCTACTCTTAGCTTTCCATTGTAGGCAACTTACCAAAGTTTTTCTCTCCCCCTTGTCCAACCAATCTGGCCTCATATACAGGCATGGCTTTGTTCCTGATTTCCACCAGTCACCATTACCATATCTGCCCTTTCCTGTCTTCCTTCCTGCACCCCAGAAAAGCCTTTTACATAGCACAACTGCTACTCCCCTGCAGCTCACTGGAAGTCTCCTGCTCCTAGCAGTAACATAAGCAGCTGTTGCCAGCTCCTCAGAGTAGAGGATGATAAGTGATTTCAGAGCGTAAAGAAGTGCTAGGATTGTTTTGGGGAGAGTGTTTCTACCTAGGACCAAAAATTTTTAATTCTCTTCATTTGAGCTGTTTTCCTCTCCCAGCCACAAAATGGTGAGAGATCATTTGGGGAGTCTGGTGAGTCCTTCAGACTGACTTATGTGTAAGGCTGCGAGATGGCAGCAGCTGTGTGGAGAGCTATAGATACACCAAAAATAACTGGCAAACTTGCCAGCTCCATGTACTTGAGACAATGAGTAGGCCCTGTGTGACTCCTGCTTACCCCCAAGTCCACAATCACAGAGACAGGGGCTATAGCAGGGCTGGAGTGCTGACTCCCGTATCCCAAAAAAGGAGGGGAACACCACATTGTTCTGAAAGTTGTCAGAGGTGGTTTTGTCAGGAAGTGCTTGGTCATCATCACTTCTCATAGGGATTCACTTGCTCCACCAAAACACACCTAATTCTTTTTAGGTGAAGCTTCTCAGCTCCAGAACTAAACTTTTAATGGGGAGACACAGAAACACACTAGCCCACCCCAAACAGAATAATAACTAGGGCATCCAAGGTACAGAGGAGAATACAGAATATATATAGAGAGAATATAGAATAAGGATTTAGGGGAGATCAGAAAGAAAGGAGTTAAACATGCCTTTCCTATCACCTAGGTATGGGGGAGCACTGCATGGCAATGAGTTAATTACTTTGGAAAGTTCTCAAGGCTTTGTTTCTTCTCAAGACAGCGGGGGAAAGTTCAAACCTGAAGGATACAACTGCTAAAAATAAACACAGTGGTAAAAGCTACAAAGGTGTAGGTGGGGTTATAATGTTTGTAAAACACTATCATCGAAGTATTTTAGTAGATACCATTTGCAGACAATTCACTATAAAGCTGCTATAAGTGGCACCCATATAGACTGCATTTCTTTAATTTCCTCTCACACATTAGGATCCTTTTCTTCTTGGCATGCTCACCCTAAAATCTTCCGGAATTTGATCCCTAACCCGGACCTGAAAATACGGGAGGTTATCTGACGTCTTTGCGCCATCTACTGCCTTCCACAGATCTTAGTAGTCAATTCACATCTTTTTTTAATTGCACAGAGCACCGACTAGATGTTTTCATAGAAAGGTCGGTTATAATTGTGTTGTCTTGTTCCTGAGAAGTAATAGTGGCTCAGAGTCCCGACTCACTTTTTTCCTTTCCCTTTTTTTTCTCCCTACTATTATCATAGTCATACTGACCTCCAGCAGCTTATTCAGGATTTCTCTAAATTATTTCCAACCCTTTAACAAGTCACCTCCTTTTGGTTTTAAAATGCTCCAATACTTAATTATCATAGCTTCAAAAAAGTATGTCTTGTTTCTGATGACTTTTATTCCCAAATGTAGTTTTTTTCCTCTGAGATGGAAAGGGGTCTTTTAAGAAGCCAGCACAACGGAATGATAACATTCTTTGTTTTTCCACAAAAAGAGCATACAGAGTAGTTTGTGAATTCCCAGGCTACTTCCTGGATGTGAAACTATATATAATTAAATGCCTTGCTCAGAGATGAAGAAAGGAGTAGGGTCTAAAAATGTCACGTCCAGCAGCTGGATGCCAAACTCTGTGAGAGAAAGGTTCCTTGCCCAAAGGCTGGAGATGTTGACCTGAAAGCTTCTTTGGAGAGCAATCAATAACCAGTAAAAGGAAGCTTGAAGGTATCCAAAACATTACTTTTCCAGATATGCCAATTTAATAACTATCTAAGATATTGGATATTAAGTTAAGGTGACATGGCCACAACAGTAACTAATTTACCTTTAAAATTGCAGCCTGCTTATACTTTAATTAAGATAAGGAAATGCTTTCTGAGTCTAAGTTCACACATCAAGTGATGCCTCAAGAAAAAAAACAAAAACTGGCTTATATTCCACTTGTTGCTTCTGATGGAATAAAAACAATTAAAAAATTTTTAAAAAAGGAGAAAGGGAAAACTCTTGCTGGGGTTTCATGTAACAAAAATCAGCCATTAGCACAGCCATAGGGGAGAGACCGAAAGTGCAGCTAGAGAAATACATTTCTGACAGTAACAAATACTGAATGGTAAGGGAAATAATTTATGTAATGGCAGAGTCAGAGAGTATTTCTTTCTCCCGTTTATACACCCCTTCTTTAACAATCAGCAGCTGTGAGTTCTTGAGCTGATGGATGTACTCCAACTACATTTAACAGTAACTAGTGGACCAATCCTTCATGATTTTTCCAAATCTTTTGTCTAGCTATGTGAACTTTAGTTTCCACGGAATCCTGTAGCAATAAGTTCCCCAAATGTTTCAGTGTTGTGCAAAAGGATTTTTCTTGTACTGTTTCTCCCCTATCATAAACATGAAAATATTTGCCCCTATAATCATAATGATAATATATATTACCCTATAAAGGCTTTTAGGGAAAAAGGTAACTAAAAACTCTTTTTTCTAATGTAAAACCTGCAAAGAAAATAATCCTTTAAAAAAATGTATATATGCCTTTTAGAAACATTTTTTTTAAAGAGAAAAATTAATTACTTTTTTCTTGATAAATTATATGTATCATTAATTTGCAAGTCTAAAGGATCACAGGAGGAAATCCACTTTCTCCCTGGGTTCACCATGTGGTGCTCAGCCTTAAAGTCAGAACCAATAGTTATTCACGTGTCTGAAGTGCAATAAGCTTTCTTTTGCTATTTGAATTCATACCAGGGATGAAAAACTTACCTTAAAAACTGTATGTGTGCTAATGTTTTTGAGGCACTGAGTCTTTGAGTACACTCTTTAAGTGTACTACACACAACCTACTAACTAGATTTTATACACCAACACACACATAAGTATATAGATAGAAAGCAGTTAGATTTTTCCTTTTAATTTGGCAATTCTGAAACTAATTTAAATAGAATATCAATTCAATGTCCATTACTGCAAATAAAACGCCATCAATTTAAGGTAAATAGGGAAACTGCTGTCTTCAATAATTTCAAAAGTTTTCTTGCTATTATTTTCTATTATTTGGGATTACAAATTTTAAATGTTGGCCTCTTACATTTGAACATAACACATAAAGGGGTGGGTTTTTTTTGCAATATTAATTAATAATACCTTTACTAGTACCCAAGTACCAGTACCCAAAGGGACTGGACAGATCTCTGGTCTAAAATTTGCCCAGTTCAAAAAATGATGCCACAACACAGTAGTGGTTGAAAATATTTTATGGAGCATATTTTATTTGAATATGGTATTTCTGGCAAAACAATTTTGTTGAATCTTGTAGTTTTTTAATAGAGGGAGTTGTATATGAAAGTGGTGCATCATATCAAACTCAAAATAGAATATTTGGGATGGACTCCTTTCTGGAACATTGTCCTGATTTCCTCCTTTAATACTGTTTAGACTTACTGATAGTTCATTAACCTAATATATTATGTGAAATATTTTACATTTTAAGAGGCACCTTAACTCTACCACTGGCCTACCTTTAGACTATTTCCCAGCTTTATTCAGGTAATATATATCGAAGTCTGGCTACAAATAGTGTTTAGTTTAGTACAGTATATATGGGTTTTCACCCCAACAGAATTTACCTTGCCCTGTCAAATGATAAATGTCTGGCAACCCCAGATTTTTGTCCACTTAGCTCTCCCCGGATGTGGTGCAGTCTGGTGCTGTGCCGTTAGATGTCACTCTGGACCATACAAACGAAGACCAAAAGCATGAACTGGCATCTTCCCCTCTGCAAACAATAACCCCAGTTTCAAAACGGATGCATCTTCAAAAACTGCACCTTACGCGTGTTCCTTCTCCATTATGTACACCTTGGCCTCCACCACCACGTTCCTCTGCAGCTGCTCTGCTGACACAACACCACACAGTGGAAAACAGGTCAGGCACCAAACAACAGCCTGCTCCTGTTCTCCTCTCATTTCATGAAAGAACAGTTTCCAGGGTCTGTAGTACCATGGAAAACACAGCTGTGGGGTGCCTCTTGGAGGGCCAAAGGGCCATGCTGAGCATGGTGTCTGAGTTTAGAACAAATAAGCCACCAAATGAGATGTATAGTGGATTGGATCTGAACCCAACTGACAAACATTCTATTGCTGCACTGTTTTTTTATGGCCTCTACTTCCTTTAGTCTTTTTCATTGTTTGGTTGGTTTGGAGATTTTTCCTGACTGAGTTGTTCCCAGTGAAACATTTCATCAGTTTGTTGCAACTATCACAGGGGAAGAGGGGAGTGATGGTAACCTTGATCTCTGGGGAAGCAATAGTAGTGGCAAGGTGAGGTGTTCCCACATCTGTTAGGTGGATTCTGCTGATGCTGAAATCCTGGTGAGGGGAAAAAACCCACTTACTGACTTTTGTGGCAGCAGGATCACAGTCCAACTGCACTTACGGTGTTTGTTACATTCCCAACCTTCCAGGCTTGGACATCATGGTATTTCATGCATGAACTGCAGGTAATTGAGCTGTCATGTCAAAACAGGACGAATTTTTAAGGTCCCCAGTTTTCCTGCTGACATGACTGTGTTGCACACAGTAGCTATGGAGTTTTGGGCACATCCTGGGATTTCAGCCAAAGGGAAAGTACTGCTTGGGATAAGACTTTTGCCCATTGCCACATAGTTCCACTAATTCTAAGCAGCTCACAAACAGCCAAAGGTGGGGCATCTTTGAAGTACCTTATAATCTAATCATATTTATGTCTTTTTATGCAGAGCACCTCATATGTCGCAGCAAGACAGGGTTGGATTAATTTAAAAGGAAATTAAAGAAAGGATTATAAAACCATAGAGGTTATTAAAGGTTCTTCTTTCTGATGGTGAAGGCATTATTCCCTCCTAGAAACCACACTGCATACACACACAGGTGGAAAGCCAAAGGAACAGGGCTTGTGGTTATAAGATCTGATAGTCATATAAGTAAAATAAACAAGCAACTTCCTGTTGCTACCTTAATTTGGTGTCCTGAGAGGGTTGGATTGCTGTCTTCTAGCCAGGGTAGATTGGCAACAGAATATGCTGATTAGCAAACAGAAAATGTACAAAAAGCAAATCTAGATTTCTGCATTTTCTCTAGGAAAAGCTTTATGGTATTTGCACAAGAATTTGCTTGCAGGAAAGGAAATTTGAGTATCTAATTTTAAACATCCTGTTCTGTGAAGATGAAATACTTCTTTGGGTGCTCACACATGTGGAGATGCTTTGGTTTTTTGCAAGTGTTTGTCCTTAATCTATACTACAGCTGCTGCATCAGTGTTATTTTACAGGTATTAAAAACTTTCAGCAGGGTAGCTTTTAGCTAAGGTTTCAGACTCTAGATAACAAATGGCAGATGTTCTTCATTGTAGCAATGAGGATAGCAGCTGCCCTGTTTCAGGAGAGAGAATGAAGAACTTGATCCACACTAGTGTTTGGGGAGAGCTGATCTTAGGGTTTCTGGCATACCTAGCAAGGTTTAAAAAAACATTGATGTCTCAATTAAGGTCAGAAGAAGACAGAAAAAAAAATCTACCTTGCTGCTAATATAGGTCTGGGCACCAGCTTCTCCACTTTTGCAAGGAAAATTCTGCGTAAGGATTTCTGCCCTGTATCCATACTCTGTCAAGAAACAGCTATTGAAGGATTATATGTACACAGAAGAGAGAGGAAATTTATTAGTGCAGCAGGGAAGAGGAATTTGGGAAACAACTTGATGGATAATTTCAGCTCAGTAAAAGGGAAGACAGAGTTTGTGGTATTGATTCTACTTTACTCATGCTGCTGCAGAAGGCATGGATGTGAGAGAGCTCTGGTGTCTCAGGCAGGCTTGCACAACCTTCCCAGGGGATGTTCAAGCCATGGCATGGGGCCATGAGGTAGCACTGCAATTACAGACTGGCTGTGCCAGAGCAATGCTGGGGCACAAAGGAACTCAGGGACTCCCAACACAGCCAAGGACAGCCACACAGCCCTGCTAGAACCTGAAAGAGCACCTCTGGACACATACTGCACTAATGTAGCAGCTCACTCCAGATCTCCAAAACAACATAGTGCTCCCATGGTTAGTGAGAACAGAAACAACAACAGTCTCCTGAGAGTGAGATCTGAGAGATGAAGAGCAAAAGTGCGAATAGGAGAAGGACAAGCCACCAAATCCAAACTTGAGCTGAATAATTTTTAGAGACTCAGTTAATCACTTAAATGACTTCAGATTGCCTTTCTTTCCCTCCATGTAATCCAGGAGTCCTGATAGTGCTACTGATATTTTTTCTATAATCATTCATAAATATCTAGCTCTGCAAACACTTTCAAATAGACACAGCAACTGGAAACCTCTTCTCCAAGATCCAGGTTAAATTAATGTAGTGGAACAGGCAGCTGAAGCTTTGACTGACCTCTAGAAATGCCTGTCCCTTGCTGACCTAAAGTCATGGTTGCCTTGTAGCAGTGTTATACTTTTCTATTTCTCACACCAGTGTATTTGGCAGTAATTGTGTACCAGTGCACCATGGCCTACAGTGTTTTATAAATACAGCAATAACAAAAAAATCCTTGTGAGGGGTAAATGCTCCTCTGAAATTCCTTTGCCAACTCTTTGGCACTGGTATTTGAGGGAGCACATACGCCCATAACACCAAAGCACACTTGCCACAGCCAGTGGAAAAAAGAGCCCTAGAAATTCCCACAGTTGTGCTGTACCCACTCCCAATGGCAGCATGTCTGTTATCCAGAGAACTTGTTACCAGGTGTATTGGATTTACATGGCAAGCTTTTGGAGGTTGGGGAGGGGGGCTATAGGAGTGGCTTCTCTGAGAAGATTCAGTCTTCCCCTATATCTGACATAGGCAATGCCAACCAAGATCCAAGATGGATGCACAGCTGCCCGAGGCTGAGGCAAACAGAAATGGTAATTAATGCCTCTGTAATAACATCTTTAAGAGGTGGGGGGGAAGTATCTGCGGCCAGAGAAGAGAGGAGTGAAGATATGCGAAACAACTCTGCAGTCACCAAGTTCAGTGCAGAAGGAGAGAGAGGAGGTACTTCAGGTGCAGAGTAGACATTCTCATGCAACCTGTGGTGCTGACTATAACGAGGCAGCTGTGCCCCTGCAGCCCATGCAGGTCCACAGGGCAGCAGAGACCTACCTGCAGATAGGAAGGAGCCCAAAAGAAGGCTGTGACCCAATAGGAATGCCACAATGGTGCAGACTTCTGGTAGGATTTGTGACAATAGGGGCCTGTACTGGAGGAGCCTGTGTCTGAAGGACCACATCCTTCATAAAGAGACCCACACTGGAGCAGTTTGTGAAGAACTAAAGCCGATGGGGAGGACGTATTTTAGAGATGTTCATAGAGGACTGTGTCCCATGGGAGGAACCCCACAGTGAAGCAGGGGAAAGACTCCTCTTCCTGAGGTGGCAGAAACAATATGTGATGAACTGACTGTAACTCCCATTCCCATCTCTCTGAGCTGCTGGAGAGGACGAGATAATCAGGAATAAAGTTAAGCCTGGGAAGGAGGGGGGTTAGGGGGAAGGTATTTTAAAGATTTGTTGTACTTCTGATTATCCTGATATGATTTTGATTTGTATTAAATTAATTTCCTCAATTCTAGTCTGTTTCATCAGTAAGTGGTGAGTGATCTCTCCCTGTCCTTACCCCAACTTAAGAGCCTTCCATTATATTTTTTCTCCCGTGTCCATCTGAGGAGGGGAGAGAGGCTTTGGTGGGCACTTGGCATCCAGACAGGGTCAAACCTCCACACTAGGAGGCTGTTTTACATGCTATAGGTCAAGCTCAGACCAAACTTAATTTTTCACGCTGGATTCAGGTATGCTCAAAGTGGATCTGTCCCAATTACTTTAATGGACAGATAATTCTATTCAGGGAATAAAGAGTCATTGCCATGTGAAATTTGTAGTCCTATAACTGAAGTACATTCCAGTATAACTTGTGCTTCTCCAGGAATTGGGAAATTTCTCTGCTGTCTCAATCTTGATGCAGCTTTAACCCAGCACACTCTTGACATAGGCCCTTGTCAATTCTATAAGATCCTCTACTCCTGTCCATTGAAGCAAACTCTCCACAATACCCTCTGAGGGTGAGTATAAGAATATTCATCAGGAGGTGAGACTCAAGATGCTAATTTTATATCTGACACAGTTTGGTAGAGTACCTTGTATCACTGCAGCCAAAAACCCAGCAAGACAAGTAAGAGAGGCCTTGTATGTTCACATTCTTATATCAGAAAAACATATGGAAAAAGAATGAGGCCATGTGAGTTTTCTGTGGTGAGGGATAAGATGTTACACATGGTAGTATATAGAGAACATAGTAGGGTGTATTTTGCACAATACCAAAACCTCTCATGCCCAGTTAACTCTGTTATATGTCTTTTTGCAATCAAATTATGATTAAGGATTACTTGGGCATGGGATGCTTATATTAATTTAGAATACTTACAGTGATTTTAAGAACCCAGTATTTGATAAAAAATTCTAGTTACAATTTCCTGGTCCCTGTTTTCCCAGGTGTTCACATGGCAACATACTTTGCAATCAAACTAGTCTAATAAAAAATACAATTAAGACTGTAACCAAGGAATCTTCATAGGCACCTGACAAATTTGCTGAAGAAGAGTAAGTTTTAAAGATGGTGACATGGCAAAGTCAGGCCATAGATAATGTATATGTGTGTTTGCTTGTGTTTGTTTGCAGCCTATTCACATTTTAAAAAAAAATGTGAATAGGAATGTTAGACAAAGCATGAACTCCACAGCCTCAGTGGCTGAGGAATTAGAGATCAACTATGCATCTCCCATTCATCTTCCCCATCCTGAAATGTGCAATATGTGCTTTAGCCCATCCCATTGCTGAACACACAGTCAGCATCTCAGCATGCTTATAGGTTTTCCATTTGTTTTTCCACAGCTTGCTAATGACTTGTAACTGCTCTATCACCACCCTGCTGCAAAGCTGATGATGAATTCAGCAGACCCAACATGCAAATGGAAAAGCATGGAAAACACTAACTGTCAGTACTGATATGCAACTGGAGTTTTGCAAACCTGCTGGTGTTTCATAACATGCTGAAAATATAGTCTCAGAAAATAAGCACCATCTCCCTGTCAGCACAGCTTTTCTGCAATATGCCTAAGAGCAAAGAATCATTGTAAAGTAATTCAATTTTATTCAGTAGCTAGTTTAGTTAATCTTTATAGGAAAGAAGTGAAAAAGAAATAAATATCGCTATTTTCGTTTGCCACTGCTCTTTTCAGATGTGACAAAATGAAGCAAAGGCTTTAGTGATGAGACAAGTTTGATACCACATTTCTCCACAGATGCATTTAGCAATACTGCAGTGCTGTGATGTACAACAGTAAATTTTGCCAATTTATAATACTGAAGCAATCTCTGCTATGGTTTTCTCACTGACCTAGCTACGGGGCCAAGAGAGGCCCCAGCTTTAGGAAATGAAGACATAACTGTAGCTCTGTGATTAGTTCTTTCAGGGTAGACTCAGCAGGAAAGCCAAAAAAGGCATGTTTTGCATATATCTTCTCCTTCTTATAAACAGGAGCAAAGCTATGACTGAAACACAGGATTCAGTGTATGAGTTTTCATATACATGCTTCATAGTGAAAGGAAAAGGATTTAACATTATGAGAATGAAACAAGAATTTGATAAAGCTTCTTCTCCCATCTCAGATGTTGCTGACACTAATATGTCTCTGTGGGGAAACACATCTGCACTTTCTAAAACAAGTCATTTAAGTGAAAACATTTCCCAGTCACCACAGTGTTGTGTGATTTTTATACACCATCATATAAATATTCTTAGCTCACAAAGCTCACAAAAATATTCCCCCTAACCATTCAGGTCAGTGGTCAAAACTGGATCGGCCCCATTTTATCTTTCCTGGAAAAGAGAATGCAATTTAAAGCTTGCCAAATAAAATCACAGTCCTTGCAAGCCAGCATGTTTTTGGCTTGCTTTTTAGTACATTTTAGTGAAAGAATGCAAAAGGAGCATATCTATGAGCACCCAGCAAACTACGGGTGCAGTATCTGAATACATTCAATGCCTGTTAGTCAATAAAAGTACATTACCATGCCATCCTCTGCATTGCAGTCTAACCCCCGCTACCTGCACAGATCTCCAGTGCAAATAAAGATGAACACCAGCTAAATCAGCACGCTGTAAAACTGTAAGAGGAATTCCTCTTTCTTTCTTTTTTCTCCTGGATATCCTTAAGATAGCTCTTTTTATCAGAAGATGTTTAGTTCTGAATGCCCTGTTGACCTAGAAATTAGAGGTATATATGGCAAGATTAAAGTTAGTGGGTCTTTAGGCTTCACTTTAGTGAGATATTAAAACCTGTGTCAGTTTAAGCATAGAAATAGTGCTTTTGACTTCAGTGGGACCACTCACCTGTTTAGAGTTAGGTGAGTGTGTACACTTCTTGCTGAATAGGTGCCTTGGGGCCTTCTAACCTTATGTCCTGAAAACTTTTGCCATCCTTAACTGAGCTTGTTACAGAGCCATGAAAGGACCCTTTTATCTTTCTCTTTTTTCTGGCATTGTGTTTTGTTCTCATTGCAAAAAGATCCTTGGGGTTTTTTTGTACTAACTAAACTTTAAGTTACATCTGTCCAGGAAAAAAGATAGTGCCCTTCCTTTATAAAGCCTCAGAGTTAATCAGTGGAATCCTGCAGTAGGACAGGAGGAATACTTTATACTATGGAGCAGTTTTCTGTTGAAAACACACTCCTTTTTTGAAGAAGTAGACTCAGATCTCACACACACCAGGATTTGTTTTATTTTTCAGGGAAGTATGGAACTTTGAAAACAGAAATATCATAGAGTATTACATACACACACACACACATAGAATGATGAAAAGACAAATCCATATGTAAATGCTGGTTAATAATCTGATGTGAAATGTACAGTGTAAAAAAAAGCAATGGAACAACAATTATCTAATTGATGTAACTAGGGCTTTGATGGATTAATTTCTTAATTCTGGGCAAGTGAAAGAAGAAAATTATGATCCCTTGGACTGGAGGAAAATAAAAATGGTAAATGGTTAAATCAACTAAACAGCACTGTGATTCAAAATATTTTTAGAAGTCAGCTGTGCAATCCAAAAATATGTCCAATAATAGCAGAAAAGGCCACAAGTAAAAATAAATTGCATATGTAAGAATGAGACCAGACCCTGGAATGAAGGATTACAAATCACTTGATGTAACCTGGCATACAAACAGAAAAGGTGGGTGCTTGGATATGCAAACATGATCATCTATATTAAAATGCTGTTGAAGGGAGTGAAGTAAAAGAAAAGCAATAATCAAGACCAAGAACCAAACTGGGAGGAGTGTCTGTCTGCAACTGTACTGCAACACTGATGGAATTCACATTTAATATTAACGATCAATAAGAGGGTTTTAAACAAGATTATAATTAAATCTCCACGTGATGTGAACTTGCTAAGCATTATGAATTACAATGATGACAGAAAAATATTCCTGCAACGCCAACAGGAAATCAGGAGGACTGGAAGAAAGTGAGGTTTTCTGGGGAAAAAATGCAAGCTGCAATTGGTGGGAAGAAACATGGAGAGCAGGGAGACTCTGAGAGAGAATTAGGTACTAATATCAGAATTTACTAGTAGGCAGGTCTGAATTTTCATCAGGATGCCAATGAGTGAGACCCAAAAGTGTTAAAGAAGGTATCACTCAATGTGGAGAAACAATCATTGTTCTCCTTGGTTTGTGAGGTAACAGCACAAGACAGACTGTGTCCTGGCTTTGTGTGCCTGATTTCTGGCAAGTACCAGTACAATTGCAAACTGTTCTTAACAGGAGCTGAGGTGAAAAAGGGCAATCAGCACCAAGTGAGCACAACCCAGTGCAAGGCTGCAAACCATATCAGAAGAGGGCCGCACGAAGCAAGCCAAGGCTACAGGGGCATCAGAATGGTCATGCCTCCGTTTCCTCTTCACCTGAACCCCAGCCCAAGCAACCAGCCTGGCTCCTTCCTTCAGAACTGAGAAGGGGTTTTGAAGTGGTCAGGAAGGACTGTTGCCCCTCTTGGCAGCAAGTTACTGATAGTTCCTTTGTGGGACAGCCTTCAGGTCTGGCTCCTCCCTTTAGAACCCTTCCATCATGAGGCAGAACCTCAAATTCAGACCATTCAAATTTGTCATCTCATTCTTAGATACACCAAAATTAAAGGTTTCCTTTGTTTCCCAAGAGTCTTAAACCAATTTTGTGTCCCTGAACATGAGGAGGTGCAGCAACTCTCTGAGTGCTGGCCCCAGGCCAACCATACACAGACCACATGTCCCCAGACACCTCTAGTTACAATCTGTTGTAAACTTTGATCTTTTGTAGTTCAAATTATTTCCTAGCGCTTTACCTTCTTCCCTACTGATTAGGATGTTAAGCCTTTACAGTCACACCAAATTGTATGACTTTTTTTCCCCCCATTTTCTGTTAGGCTTCCACATCCCCCTTTCCTTCTGAATAGTGATACCCTTGACTGTGTTTTCTGGCTTAACTCTTGGACTTCTGACCCAAGACTCATTCTGGCTATGTGAATGAGTGTGCCACTCTTTCTACCTATCCAAATTTTGGATCCCTTCCATTCCCCTGCACATTCAGTGCTTCTTGAGGACCTCATCTGTGCAACACTTGCTCATGTGCCTCCCCAGTTTGCCTATCTATCCACCAATTTATGGATAAGCACAAATTTTTACATGATCCAAAATACGGACTTTTAGCTACAAATATTTCAGTTGGAGGGCACAAACTGGAGAGGGACAAGAATAAACACTTTCATGCTAAGCTTGTGACAGTCCTTAGCAATGCCTCCTCCCTCCTCCCTCCCCTGCAACCCCCACCACTTTGCTGGGATGTCACAAGAGAATCAATCTGCAACCCTGTGTAAAATAAACAGAAATAAGCAGGAAAACAGATGGACGTCTCCTAATCCCTGCTAGCTGAAGACAGGATTTTACTTGTGTTTTTAGAAGATTCCTCCTTCTAAAGTCTTCCATCAACTCAAATCTGGTTTTGTCGTAGAAGCTGTGAGAGCTACACTCTCACTTCCTTTTCCCTATCCATTACCATGTAAGTCATAGTTCAAAAAGTAATTTTTTTCAATTCAAAACAAATTCTCTGAATTGAACAAAGAACCATTTACACCAGTGACTTGTTTAATTAAAAAACCCTCAAGACATCAGACCTTAAGAAGAATGTTTTCAAAGGCAGCTGTTCTGCTAATGAGACAAAATGCCTGGATGATGGCAATTTACTTAGAGTCACCTCACAGAGGGACACATACACTGAGGTATTCTCAGGCTCAGAACTAACTCTACCCTGTGTAGGCAACATAAGGGTTTACTATACTTTCAGGATATTCTTAATGATCGAATTTAACATTTCCAAAAATTGGCAGAAGGCTCCAGCCCACATTTAAACAGAACCCTGTACTGCTAAGCAGTGCCTCAGTCTTTTTACATAAAAGGATATGCTCAGTACATGTCTTGGGCATACAATGAACAAGAGTGACAGGTATAAAAACTGCACTTTGCCTTATCTTGAGTATGATAATGGCTTGTGTTAGACTTGGCTCAATCCACATGTGACTGTTCTGCATCCTCCAACTAACCTTCTAAATATCCTCCAGATGTCAACAGCTCCAAAGACCCCCTTAAACAGCCTCTCTGCATGAGACCCTCGCAGGATCAATGGCAAAAGGCTAGTAGAGTAAAACAACAGGACAACAAGAGGACAGAGAGGCTGGCTAGCAAAGTTAGGATGCTGGTGCATGCACTTAGTTTCTGTCATGTCAAGAGACAGTCCTAAACAAATAAATTCATTCTCACCTACTGCCACACATGCCAATGTCAATACAGTCTAAAACCACAACTGAAATACAGGGACTGAAGCCTATGCAGGGAGACTTTATATCCTTACGTAAGGAAATGTTACTAAAAACACCCTCTGAATTATTTTTCACAACAAAACGTAAGCAAATGTGGGAAGCAAACTGCAATTTAGCTCTTGAAGTTGCCTGGTGCACCAAAGTATTTTGTGTACTTTGGACTTTGTCCAAAGCAAACATTCAACGACTTTTCTTTTAAACACATCTGGAGGTCAATAAATATTGTCCTTTCCCTAACATTAGTCCTACACAAACTGGCTAATATGCATCCACAAAACAGGGAGTAATTTCTGTTGTCACATGAAGTATCTGGCTTCAATTTCAAGTCCTGCCACAGATTTTCTGTCCAATCCTGTGTACAAGGGTTAACCTCTTTGTACACCTCCATCTGCCAAAGAGGGTAAATAACACCTGCCTCCTTTCTAGTAGTTTATGAGGCTCTGAGGGCATGTCTCTACCACAGGTGCAGGCACACCCAAGCTGTCTCCATATGAAGAGCACTAATTGTGTTCCTCATTTTTCTAGGGATTCAAATTAGAATGCTCAGTATTCCATTTACTAAAGTGCTGAGTGCTCAGAACTGGAAATGAAGTTAAAGGGAACTCTGTTTGGAACAATAAAATGGATATATGTTAACTGTATAATAGCAAGTATGCTGAAATATAAGGCCAAAGGCATCTCCAGTGGGCATCCAAAATGAACAAGCATTTCTGTAATGAAACTCAGTGCCTCAGGTCCTCCCTTATTAAACAAAAGCAGCTTTATACCTTTTGGGATGTTGTAAAGGCACCATTCATTCATTCATACTGTAAGGCACTTAATAGCTAGACTGCTAAGTATAGCTTTAAAACAAAAAATTCTGTTTGCAAGGCACAGCTTAAATGATCTGCAGTAAATAAGGCCTAGGTTGGAGCATAAGGACAGAGAACATTAAGTAGTACCTTTCATTCTATACACTTATGGAGGAATAGACTCATTGAACAAGACTGTGCAATCATATCATACAAATCAGAACTTAAATACGGTTATGTAGACAAATTGCTTTATTTCCTACTGTTTTGGTGTCTGATTTTGTAACCACATCATTCCTTCAGTACAGCCTTTTTTCATAAAATTTCTTTTACCTCAGGATCTGTAGGTGGAAAGCAGAAATCTTATTCCAAGTCTTACATAAATCAAGAGCAATGTTTCTGAAATTAATGGAATTAAAGTAATGTAAATGAAAAGTCAAACCTTTTGGTTCCTGAAAAGTGCAAGCAACATTTAAGCATTTGGATTCAGTGTGCGAAAGCTAAGCAGCAAAATAAGGTGTTACCTGTAGACTGCTAAATTTTTTCAAGTAATTCTTAAAGTCTAGTGAAACTAGTAATTCTTAAAGTCTAGTGAAACTTTACAAAGTATCAATATTGAACATTCTTCTCTGTAAGTAATTAAGAATAGCAGAAATTTTCTAAGTTCCTGTTATGAAACTTTCACTTTTACCCCTGCCTTTCCCCCACATAATCACATGGTTTTGACCTGGGGGCAATTCACACCTTTTATTCTTTCCCCCAGAAATCAGATAATACAAGGTATTTGTTGAGTATTCTGAAAAGATTAAGTGACATCGTAAGGGTTCTATGGAAGAAAGTAATCAGTATAACAGAGGGGATAATAAGGAAGCTGATTAGAATAAAGATACTGTTGTGATATAGCCCATTTGGGATTTATTGTATGAAAAGATAAAAAGATGAAAGAAGAGGAAGAACAAAGAACAAGGGATAACAGTTCCTTGCAAGGGAAAACAGGAAAAAAATATATGACCTTATAATATCTAATTCTCCTAGCAAGTATATACTAAATGGTAGTTATGTTGGTGACTTGTATTTGGTCATGTTAGAACATGGTTTGAATAAAATAAGGAGCTGTGCTCTGTGTCTGTTTTAACAAGTGCCAAGCCAAGTGATTTACAAAAATGCTTCACTCTTCATACCTTCAATGGCATTTTGCAAGATTCTTGCCAAGCCATGCAGTGATGGTTGGTTGGTTCTTTGCCCCCCTCCACCGGAGAGGTGGCAGAATTTTATGCTGTCTTTTGTCAGCACCTTCAGGAGCATCTCAGTGTTGAACTCAGTTTTTCTTTCCACCTTGTAGATGAATAGTTCGGTCATCATGGCACTGAGGCATTGTTCTGCACAGGGGAATTCCATGACATGAATGGGTAAGGAAGAAAAGCAAATGTATTCATTAAAGAGAAAAAAAAAAAAAAAACCAGAAAAAAACCAAACCAAAACAAAAAGAACCCCAACAACAACAAAATACATTACTAAGGTGATGTCATACAAGTCATACCACATACACACTTTTACTAAGCACTGTATGACCACCAGTCATTCTTGTTCCATCTGAAGCTGGAGACACTTGTAAATATTCCTATGCAATTTGTCAGGATAGGACCACGCAGGACCCCTTCCAACATAATTCAACTTTGCAAGGTAAATATTGTTCTCCAGTCTTCAAGATACAGGAAAACTGTTGAAAGTGACATGGTTAAAGCAATGCTTGAGTCTTACTGAGACTACCAAATAATGTGTTGCACAGGACACTGTGACAAACACATGAATAATTTGCTCCTCTGCCCCCAGTAGGAGGTGGATTTGACATTCCTCTAGTAGTTCTAACATTCCTGAAGCTAGAGACTGGTACAGGAGAAGATAAGCTGGCTGCAGTCTCAGTGGTGATACAGCCACCCTCATATGGTGCTGAGAAGAGACTACTTGAAGAACAGAGGACAGAGCAACTGGTTCCCATTCACCCAACTCATATCCCAGCACAAAGACAAGTAGCATTCAAATTAAAGTGTTCTAGCTTTTAAAGATATGCCACAGAGTGACAGAGGATAACCATAGACAGATGGGCTTTGCATGTGACCTCTGCTTCATGGAGAATAAAGCACATTTCCTGACATTGTATCAATCAAGAGTGTAGCACACAGTGATCTTGGGATCTGTAGATGCTTCCTATTTCTGTGTAGGCAGCGGAAAAATGATGTCTCCTGTAGCATAGTCTCTACTGTGTTCATCACACTCTTGGTATCAGGGCTTCTTCTCTCCTTCTGCATCACTGCAGACTGTGCATTCTGGCTTTGCTGCCTGCTAACCAGCTACCTCTGAAGAAGCTGCAGCTGCCTGTCTTGGGAGCTTTAAATGTTGGCATTTCTTGGTAGCAACAGCACCAATTTTGAATTTCCATGGCCAACCGTGTTTTCATGTCCCGTTCCAAGCACATCCTGAGCCCTTCAAATAACTTTAGGGGGGAGTGAGCTACACATTGACCTCACAAGACAGGACTCTGCCTTACTTCCAAAATGAGAATCAAGAATTCAGTACAAGACAGCGAACTTGTACAGTGAGATCCCAGTTGGGTCGGTTTCTGGAGAGCAAGATGAGGAGTGCCAGTGCTGTGCCTGTGCCTGGAAGGAGGCTCCACCAGCCAGGAGGGGAAGGGATAGAGTCACAAGTGCCACGTTCTTGCGGGAGATGCGTTGCTACACCCGCGAGCGCTCACCGCACCACACCCTCTCATCACTTTAATTGCACGCGGCTGCAGCAGGACGACTGGCTCGGCTCTGATCTCCGCAGCATCCCCGGGGCTCGCTGCTGGCTGGGACGGGCGTTCTCACCCCGGTGCTATATGCTGGTTCGCCGGCCCCTGTCTCTGCCGGGAGAGGGCGGGCGCCCCATCCCTCTTCGCTGCTGGGGCGGGGGACGAGGCGAGGAAAGCCCCTCGGGCAGAGGCAGGGACAGGGATGTGGCAGGCAGGAGCCGCCCCCGCGCAGGGCGGAGGGAGCGCTGGGCACTGGCTCCTCTCCCCGCGTACCCACCCGAGAGGTGGCCCCGGCACTGCCTGGAGCCGCAGCCTCTTCCCTTCGCTCCCACCCTCCCTCTCTCCCTCCCCCGTCCCCACCTCTCTTCCAAAACCGCAGGAGCCGCTGCGGCCCTGCTTCACTCGCTCCGGTGCCAGCGGCGGAGCGGGGCGCAGGGAGCTGAGCGCAGACACGGCCCGGGGCAGGAGCAGCCCCGCATCCTCCCCGCCGCCCCCTTGCCATGGCCGGTGCCGCGGCCCAGCGCTGACAATGCTGCTGGGCGCCCCGCGGCCGGGTGGCTGGGATCGCGGCCGGGTGGGCGAGAGGCTGCAGGCTGCCCTCGCCGGCCTCCAGGAGCTCCAGGTGCTGCGGGAGAAGCAGCGGGAGCTGGTGCGGGCCGCCCTGGCCATGCCGCAGCGGCCGGCAGCCGGCGAAGAACAGCAGCCTCTGTCCGCCCACAGCAAGGAGCACCGTCTGGAGACCACCCTCTCCGCCCTGAAGGAACAGCTGGTAAGGGACGGCACAGGACGGGACGTGCCGCTGCCCCGCTTCCCGGCTCCATGAGCCCAGCCGCGGCGCCGAGCGCGGGCGGAGGGAAGCGGCCCTGGGCTGCCAGACGCCCGGCTTCCCCTCGGGAGGCGCCGGCGCGGGCAGTGCCGGTGGCGAGCGCCACGCCAGCGGGAGCGCTGGCCTGAAGTTTTTAACCCGGCACCGCTCATTAATCAGAGCCGAGGAGTAAGCGATAATTAACTCGAGTAATGCAGCGCTCGGCTCTCAATGGCAGCAGGCGTTTGCCCAGGAGATCAAGAGACGCGCGAGGTGAGATACACCTGCATAAGCGCTCGGGGGTTTGGGTGAGCGTGTGCGCGCACACCTCTGCGCCTCCACCTCTGTGCGCATAGCGGTGTGTGCCCGCGCGGCGGTGCGCCCGATCTGCCAGGAAAGGCTTCGTGGGACGGGAGTACTTTGTTCTTTCCACGGATTGCGTGATCAAAAGAGAGGAATAACTTAATGCCAGGCCTTGTATTTGAAGTGCTACATAGGCCACTTACACAGGGGTTTTTTTGAAACCAAAAAAAATTTTCTGAATTGTAGCTGAAACGAGTTTCATAGGTGAAACAACAATCAAAGGGTAAAGGACTTTAATCTCTAGTACAGGCAATTACACACTTCAGTAAACTAAGACTTAATTCAGAATGCTTTCCCTCGCGGTACTGGTGCGAGTCTTGCCCATCAGTTATCAGCCAGGTGTGAAAACAGCACGGTTATTCACTCCATGTAGACAGCTTTATCAGGGCTTTAACCTTCAGGGAAACCTAGCCACCACTGTGTGAAAACACAGCAGCAGGCATGTCTTGATTAAATTAAGAAAATACAAGACTAGTGGACAGCTAGCCACTTGATTACCCATCGTTGATAATCTTAAGTAATGGCTCTCCTTTCAATTTTTTTAATTAAACAAAAGAAGGCATTTATTGCCCATTTGGGGCATGGGATAACAGACTCACACAATGATTCTGATCTGTGTGACTGATCTGCTCTGATCATAGTGACTATACTTTTATTTATGACAGCTGTTGTGTTTTAATTACTCATTTCTCATAATATTTTTCAAATAAAATATTAAAATAGAAGATAAATTTGTCAGGACTTCTCTTGCACATTACAAGGCTCTCCAAGGATGTGGGAGAAACTAGCCATTAAAATGGAAGGAAAAAAAGGCCTTTAATTGCTGCCCTTTAGAAATGCAGGAGTTGGGTGAACTCAGGAGTAACTGCTCCCCTCCAGAGAGGGGTGGATTTCACCAATAGGTGCCAGTGCAATTATGGGAAACGTGTCTCTTGGGATGCCTGGGAGGGAAGTGTTCATAAAGCTTGAGAGGGATGACTCAGAACTACATAAATCCGGGTTCTTCTGCAAAAATACAGTTGTGTGAATACTTAAAGTAGTGATATAAAGCTCTTCTCATTGACCCATGGCTGCTGGAGGCTTTTCAGACTGTACTTTTCAGGCCCTCTGGTACCTTTATTGGTTTTTCTCTCACTGCAAATTGCAGATGTATATCTGAGTAGAGGTACATACCTCAAAGCTCCTTAATAGCAAAGTAAACCCAGTTGAAAACAGGCTTTTCACAGTCCTGTTAGAAGTAGTCCACAGATCTGGGATCTCAGTGGCCACAGGCTGAAAACTTTCTCAGTGACTCATGAGCAGTGTATTGTGCTGTAAACCTATGAAAATTCTGTTCATGATTGCAGGAAATGAAGTTAAAACTGAAAACAACAGAAAATGCAAAGCACAGCATTGCTCAAGGAGTGTTACGTCTTCATCACTGTTGTTGTTGGCCCATGGATGGTAGAGATTGCTGCTTTGTAAGCTTTCAGATTGAGAAACTCATTAACAATGTAAATGTAGCTTTGCCTTGCAGTGCACCTTGCTGCAAATTTCAAGGACTGCAGCCCTGAACTTTAGCATGGTGACAGTTTAATTCATAAAAAGTTTGGTCCTTGCAACATAAAATGAGAAAGCTGTGTCAGCTGAAGATGGCTCAGGGCATCTTAGCAATGGAAACAAGGCAGATAAAAAGTCAAGCCAGGCCCTTCCTATAATGGTAGGGTGAGCAACAGAAGAGCAGAGGCAGAACCCTTAAGGACTCAAGTCCCACCAGTGGAAATGACAGAGCAGAGCCATCAAATGCTATAGGCACCATGTGTGGATGCCATTCCAGAATCTCAATCTCTTCTCCCACAACTTTTACCAGAGACAGCGGTCAGCTGGCCTTTCTAGCACTCTGCTGCCTCTTACAGTCACGCCCTTTTTTGCCCTAACCAGTGGCTCTTTTTGGTGACCAGGGTCTTTTCTGGCAACTGCAAATTAATATGGTGCAGGCAGGGTCAACTCTGCAGCAGAAGAAGAGCAGAGTTAAGTGATGCCACCCACTATCAGAGATCCTGAAGGTGCTAAACTTCTCTTAGCCAAACTGTATCATGGTGACATAGAGGAAAAAGAAGAGATGCAAATTCAGGGTGATGTAAAGAAAGAAATCTATGATCGCTGTCAGTGTGGGTGTATAGGCCCACTGTAGGTGGATATCAAAGGCTGCAACATCCAGTATTTTCTCAGCTCTTTCCACAGAGGACATATTTATAAACCTTATTTTATTTGATTTGAATCCAATGATTTTGTTTTGCATGCTTTCAGGTGGTTTATGAGGTTATAAAAATGTGGGAAGGGACATGTTATACTGAAGAGAAAAAACAAACCCTTAGTACCCTGCATTTTATGCAGACTTTTTTTCCCTTTTAGATAATTTTAAATAGAAGAAAACATCTTTTAAACCAGGAATTTTATATTTTTTTAAATAAACAAACTTAAAATTTTGTCAGCTGAGAGAAAGAGGTTCTTCTGGAAGGAATTCACCTTGCTGTATTATAAGTGTCTGGGAGAGATGATAGTAATTTTCGTCTGAAACTGGCTGCTTTGCGCCATGAATTACAAAAAGACCCATGGGTGACTAACTTCTATATGGGCAAAACAAGAAAATAATGCTATGTTTTGTGCATTCCAGAATGAAGTCAGATTAATAGAATTATAGGATGCTAATCTACAACCAGGAAATGTCAACACCCCCTCTTTGAAGAGATTAATACTTGAGAAGACTAGTCAAGTATGACCAGTGGGTTTTGATGCCTTGGTTTGGGGTGCCAGCTTGTGTTGGTGTAAAGGAACCTGCTCTTCCGAGAGTGTTCTTCCTTCTGAAAAATGGATGGTATGATGATATCCCAGATTTGGCTCCCTGAAACTATAGTCCATTGATAGTACAAGTTGATTTGGAAATCCCACAGAAGTCTTCACAGCTGCATTGCCCAAAGCAAACAGATGGTTGTACCTGCAAGGTTTTGTCACATGTAAAATTCATGTTGTGAATTGAGAAAGCGTGTGTTTAGGGCTTACTGTTTTGAGTGCTGCTTAGTGTGGTTATTGGAGCAATAACAGCTTGAAACAAACACACCGGAAAAGTCATTCTTACCCAAATGGTTTGAGGAATGCCTCTAACCTTAGAGTGCAGAAATAGTTAACTGAAAGATCAAAGCTATGGCAGCTGCTGGAAATGTGAAAACCCAATGGTGTAAGGCACCATAAAAGGGTTAAAAACGATTATGTAAGTCATGTGTGTTGGTTAAAATGCTGTGAAAGCAGACAGAACCTGGAGGTATAATAAATAATGTTTGAATACCTGAGAGCCTTGTGGCTTCTCTGTCATTAATCAGAAACCACAGAGTGAGGGATTGGCTGGCAAAACATTAATCATTAAGCAATTAATTCCAGCCATGAAAACAAAACTTCGTGATTTCCTGAGTAGGTGGGATTGAAGAAGGCATGGCATGGTTTTGCTTTTTTACCACAAACAAAGAAGTACTGAGGAGGTCATATATTCATCATTCAGATGGAATAGAAAATCTCCTTTATTATCCAGTTCTTCCCTTCTTTTTTGTTTATATGAAACAGGAAGAGGGGAAAACCACTGGGTTTTTCTAGGAAGCAGTAATGAGCCTCTTGAGTTTAAACCTTTCTAGATGTGTGACTAACAAAAAGGGGCTTTATTTCTTGTGTCTTATATGTTCCTCCAGTTCTCTTTAATAGCATGCTAAAAATATCTAGTTTTTCTTCTCAACAGCAGCAGCAGCCCTGAGAGTTTTCTTGTGAAACTCAGGACATCTATATTTTTTGTCTTACTGGCATCACAATATTTAATAATTTACTAATTACCTTAGGATCTTAGCTTTCTTTTCTTTTAGTATTTATAGGTATGGAGAAACCTAAAAATGCAAATGTTAAAAGCTGAGTAATAAGTACAAAAGGAAAGCAGAGGCAAAAATGTGTACATACTGATCTTGATTTTCTGTACGTCATTTAATTTTTAAGATCCTTTAATTGGTTCAAGGGACCTATACTTTTTATTTTTAGATATTTGATGTTGGAAATGCTGCTAGAACTGCCACTTGTGTTTTTAAATATGAAATGTGCACATAAAGAAGAATCTTAATAATGTTTTTCTTACCATTACTGAGTGGAAATCCATCCCCTTGAGAGGCTTTGAGCACAACTTTACAACCAACTTCAAGAGACCACCTTTCTGTAAAGCAGTGTAGGATGGATGGTGAGGTGTGATATAATTAGAAGCTGCCTAAATAGTGACTGGGCTTTAGCTAATTTGCCAAGTGCCACGTGAGACGTTTGTGACAGAAACCAACTATGGTTCATTGGCTGGTGCCTAGCGCCTGGCCATCTGCCTCGTCAAGCTGGCAGCATAAATACTGGGGAAGCAACTGTAGGAGCTATTACCTCAGATCAGCCTGGTCAGTGGTTGCAGTAGGCAGCAGATCTAGTTACTGGCTTCTGAAGGGTTATTCACAAGCTTGAGACACCATTTATTTTAAATACAGTAGTTTTCCCACCATATTCAAACGCCACCTTCTCCTTACAGGAAATGCATGGAGATAACTGGCCACAAGACAAGCAAGGAGAACTTGCAGTAAAATAGATGTCACATTTCTTGCAGTGTATCCTTTCAACTATAAAGACACGTCATCAAAGTCGGGTGTTTTACTGGAGTGGCTGTACTTGGTATGGCAGTAAGATACCTCAACCACAGCGATTTCCTTTGATCCGGCAGATCTTAAGAGTTCATTCAGACAATCCATAACATTTATCTCCTCCTCTGCTCGGAGGCAGTGTATGGCAAATTGTGGCATAGTAAGGATGTGCTAAAATGCTGTCCTCTTTAGAGATACAGTTCCTGCCATGAGTGTAACAAAAAAACCAAAAGTTAAAATAAGTATCTTCAGAGTGAATTTTGAGAACATGTTTAGCTGGGCAGAAGGCAGTATATGCTAAGAAACAAAATGTTTTGTCCTTGTCCATTAGGTCAGTCTTGTTACAGAGAGCCAACTGCAACAGTCCCTAGCTAAGGAAAAGACTTCATGAGAGTAGAATCTTGATGGCACAGGTGGCCTGAATTCATGCATTGCTGCTGAGATTCTAACTGTGATTATTCTTCATTTCCTCCTTCTTCCCTTATTTTAGTCTCGTTTGAGGAGACAGGATGTTGGCTTGAAAAGCCACCTGGATCAGCTAGACCAGCGGATAAGTGAGCTGAAATTGGATGTCAGTAAGACCTCCAGTGAATACTTGGATAGTGACAGTCGGCCCAGCTCAGGTAATGTGCACTTGGCTATTTATTCCCAGGGGTATGGTGCTAAGAGAACTGAAGAGTGTCAACTGCTAAGCAAAACTCTTCGTATTGTTTGGTCAGAAACAGTGCCCCATGGCTGAGGTGGATAATAGTCATCTGGCACAGAGTGGACTCACATAGCTGCTAGCAATTCTCCTGAAAAGTTGATTTAGTTGGAAAGTCCTCAGTCATTCAGGCAGTATTCTGTCTGGATTTTAATTTTTTAAATTAATTTTGTAGCCACACATGGAAAGAGAAGGAGAGAGATTTACTTTTTAATTATCTTGTGCAGTGTAGAATTACCATTGGCAAAATGGCTAGAGTACTTACAAGAAATGAAGGAGGCCAACATCAATATCAACGCTCTGCTTGAATCCAGGAAGGGTTCTGAACCCCACTAGGGTTTTGAAAATTGCTATTGCAGTGCTCTAGTCAAATGAATTTATGTAGAAGCAAAACAGCAGTATTAAAAGACAGTGAGGAAAAACTACCTCGACAGAGTAAAGCTCTCATGGACAGAAAGATACTGGGTATCAGGTTTCTGGTCTGATTCACAGAAAGAGCTGAACTGCAGACTTTTATAGCTAGGATGTCTGTTAAAACCGGTTTCTGTTATCTACTCAGAGACAATGAAAGTGGTTCTTTTAAACAGAATTTTTGCAAAACCTCCGGTCTTCAGTGAGACAAGGAAATATTTCTTTTTTTTTTTTTTTTTAATACAGCATACAGATTTAGAGTGCTTATAAAAAGTGCAAGTTTCTGTTGTGTGTTTAAGTTCAGGAGTTGTGCTCTTAGACACAGGCATATAGTTTAAAAGAGAATATTCCTTCTCTGTTATAGAGAGGAATAATAAAATTTCCTATTTTGAATTTATACAAAGCCTTTTTTAATGCATCCATAATTAATTGGAAATGATCTCAAGACCTGGAGAGAGAAGATAGTCTCCATTCTCTGCCCTTAGACATTCCAGCTATCATAGAGTTGGCAGCTCTGATCACAGGCTAGTTTTACTCTACTTGCCCATCCAATCCCTGCTTGTATGCACCTAGCACAAGTTACAACAGTGTCAGAGGTCCCTGTCTTACATCAGTTGCGTCATAGTCCCCATAGACATTCTCCAGTGAAGAACTGGGCATGATGGTGCTGCACTTCATCCCATCCCACCCTCAGAACTAAGCAGGCATGTGCGTGCTTAGCTGGCTCAGGGCTTAAGTAAATATGCAAAAGCCCAATAAAGGTTGGTGGAATTAGAACATACCTCTGCCAATGTTACCTAAATAAATGATCATACATTTAGGCTTGTGGCACATAGCAAATGAAGATTTATTTTTTTCTCTGCACTTTTCTTCTACAGAGCATGTTCAGTTGCTATAAATATGAAATATTCTCTTTATTTTAACTCTGCAGGATTCTATGACCTGAGTGATGGTGGTTCTTGCTCACTCTCCAATTCTTGCACCTCTGTGTACAGTGAGTCCATCTCCTCCTCCCACACCAGTCTCTTGCCCAGCTCTCAACACCCTAAAGCAAGGCTCAGTGTGTTTGATTACCGCCCCAAGTCTGCAGATGAAACTACTGTGCACACCACCAGCTTCCAGCAGCAGGGAGCCTATGTTAGCGATGGGTGTCGGATTGCAGCCAGCAGAGATGTTTCTGAGACTCCTGCCAGGCCCAGACCAAGGCCAGTTTCCACAGGTAATTGATGGCAGAACTGGATTCTTCATTCAAGAGAAGGGCAGATTCCTGGTTATGACTTTTAGGACCTTGTTTAGCCATGTGTAACCAATATATAGTAGTCTTTTTCAATACAGAAAGTGAGAATGGATCACACCACAGAACCAAACCATCTGCTGTCCAACTTTCCCTTGTCGCCATACTCCAGAAATTTTTAAACAGTAACAAATATTAGAATGAATCAATAAAAAATATGTGGATGAAACGATAACAAATATGAGGACCCATGCATTTAGAAGTGAAAAAATACTCTAGTGTATGAGATAAAATTGTAAAGAATGTTGAGATACTTCTTTTTAAATTTTCTGTGAAATCAGAAAAGTTTCAATACTTGAAATACCTTGTGTGAAAGTGCAGGGATGTATGAAAGATTTCATGTACACCCAGAATTTCCTATTTATACAAATTAATGTGGACTCAAACAATAACTGCTTTTCATAATTTATTATGTGCAGTTAGGGACAACAGATGTTAAAAGTTAATTTACTATCTAGAAAGCAGTCACGAACCATAAATTTGCATCATACCTTCAATGAAATGGACAAGTCTATTAATATTCCAAATCTCTTGCTTACCATCTGTAAAGTGACATCATATCACTTCTTATAATGGGTTTTTCCATGGCCTCAAAGCAATCTGGTGTTAGTACAATTCTTAGAGTGATCCAGCAAGATGTGTAGCAGTTCCACTATAGAAACAGGGAAGCCATGGGGAACATCATTTCAAGTACTGTGCCACTCTGGAATCATTCCCACAGCTACTTGACCTCAGCTACCTATTCTATACTTAGGTGTGTAGACACACCTGAAGAGATGGTGGTAATTATAGCATAAAAGCAAAGTCTTGTCAAGGCCTGTCAAAGGCTGGGAATTAAGCTGAGCTTAATGACCCATGGCTTCCGTATTCACGTTACAGACATTTTGCTCTCTCAGAAACTTTCCTGCCTTGCAATATGTTGCTGAGACCCCAGGGCCTTTATGCTTTTTTGGCTATAGAGATAGACTAGCAAAAAAAGAGATAGCTGATACTGAGCAGGGGTGTGGGAGAGAGGCAGCAGACCTTCTTCAGCCCTTCTTCCTGGCTACAACCTCTTACTTCCTTCACCATGAGAAACAAAAGTAGTGGGGTAGTTGTGGGTATAGTCTTGAAGAAACTATTTTTACAAAGTTGACCACATTGCAGGAAATGAAGCAAGATTTTACTTCAGGAAATTATCATTTGGAGAGGGGAAGAAATTTCTCTTTTCCTCTCCTTAGAGGAAACTGCAAGTACAGACCAATTGCCTTTTCTTTCAGTGGCAAGCAGAAAGTTTGCTGAGAAACTGCAAACACAGTATGCTTTTGACTCCTTCCTGGTTTGTTTGCACAAGAGCACACCATTACACATTGCCAACAATTTCCTAAAGAATTTTCATTATGAAATTAAGTTGTTAGAGAAAACATCATCCTAACCTTTTTTGTTGCAGGTCTGTGCATAGGTAGGACACTGCAGACCACCCCAAATTTTGGAGTCTTTTAAAAGCTCCCTGTCACAGGACATAGATAGTCATCATGTGACTATTCACATAGTTTGTGAATGATGTGGTTGCATGTGATAGGTGGGTTTCATGATAGCATGAAGCAGCCAGGAAATTGGTTAGCTGAGGATTTGTTGGCACTGAAGTCTGCATTGTAGTACAGAGAAATCCAAGCTAACTGGTTTCAGTATTCTGGGTCCCAGAGATGCTCCACAGTGCTCTATTGAATGACACGTCTGGATGGAACAGCCTTTCTTCACACAAGAATACAGACTCTCCTTTCTGTGCACAAGAGATGCTTCTGGGAGGAGGATGCTGCCATCAAGAGTAAATTACAGCAACCTTAATAGTACTCCAAAATTTAAGAGATCTGAATTGGTGTCTATAAATGTCATCTTCAGGCACTGCACTTCCCACTTGCCTGAGTACTTATCCTTAGATATGTTTCCTCTGTGAAAATAAAGATTCTTCAGTTCATTCTTCTGTGTCTTCCCTGCTCAGAAATAAAAATAGTCCCTTGCTTCTGACTAGTTGGGTTCCTGCTGGTCTGTGACATTTTAGAACATTTTTATATATGCACAGATCTACTTTCATCCAAGTAGCACAGTTTAAATTTCCTGCAAAGCTAAGAGTTTTATTATTAGCATTAAAAGGCATTCTAAATTCTGTTATGCTTAGGTGAATAAAAACTTTAAAATAATTCAGTGACCTTGGAAGACTGAAATTACTTTCTTTATCCGTGGTACTGATTTTAGTAAAAGCTATCACGTCTCTCTGAAATAGCACTTCTGGCATGAACCAGGTTAAATGTAGTTGTCTGTGATTTAATTAGGTTGTTTATTTTCATCCACCACATAGGTGACTTGGAAAGACTCATTCCAGCGGATGCTAGATTTCAGAAGGAGATAGATCCCAAATCCATGTTGCCTCTGTACCATAATGGAGACATTCACTTGCTCAGCATGGACCCCAAATTCCAGAATGACTTGGTCTCCAAGAATGGCATTGATGTGTATCCTTACCCAAGCCCCCTCCATGCAGTGGCTTTACAAAGTCCCCTTTTCTCCCTGGTGGGAACTTCCCCAGAATCAGGCTTCCAAGCTCCTCCCAGCAAACCTGTGCCTAGTATGACAGGTCCCAGCTTGATTAAGACTACGCTAACCTCTGAGGCCAAGCCAGGGGGTTACATCAATAAATTACTGCAGCTGACGAGATGCAAAGGGAGCAGTCGGGCTGAGGTCGGTGAGTGGGTTTCACCAAACAGCCAGCCAGCCACATTGCACCAGAGACTGATTATAACCCCCAGCACTGGTGGAGTGAAAATTAACAGCAGCCAGCTGGAAAAACAGATGAGTTCTCTGGAAAGCAACAAAGCTGAAGGGAAGCTGTCAAGAGAGGTGCCAGAGGGGGAATGTGCCAAGCAGCAGGAGACCTTGAGCTGTATGAATGAAGAGCAGTCATCCACTTGGCCTGACACAGAGCCATCAGCTGTGAATAGTGGTTATCCTGCCAAGTCAGCAGCAAGGGGCTCTCCTCTGGCAGAAGCAACAGAGAGCAGCATGGAGCGCAGTTTGTCCTACTCACAGCTGTGTCAGGAGGACTCCAGCCCAGACACCTGGAATGCTAAAGCTGTCCCACCCAAAAAACTGCCCATCAAAAGGTGTGGCAATGCCAAATTGGCTTACGCTAGGGGTCATGAACGAGTGGCACGAGCTGAGTTTGTTCATGCTCAGTTTGTCCCTGCAGAATCTCACCAAGTCCGGGCGAAGTTTGCCAGCTCCAAAACAAAGGCAACGAAGATAAAGAGGAGGAACAGTGAAAAAGTACTTCGGCCTGGGAAGCAAGCCTTCTGCCTGGAGAAGGTGAGAGGGTCTCATGGGGCCACTAAGATGCCTGCTGAGTGGACTCGGATCCAAAAACCACAAGGAATGAAGAGCCTCTTGCGGAGACCTTTGTATTCTGGTGATATGGCTGGCAGATCCTGCTCAGAGTCAAGTTTATTCCCGGCGCAGGTCAGGCTCCCCACTGTGCCGTCCAGGCCAGAGCTCTACGGAGCCTCTACCCATGCACTGTATTCCCTCGAAGCAGCTTGCGTAGACACAGCCAGCAAGAAGAAGCAGCGCAAGTGGCAGTCCACAGTGGAGATCTCTTCCAAGGCACACCCGGCCAGCCTGTCTCAGGGCTTTGGCCTGGGAGCACCGAGGCAGCCTGCAAGGAGAGCCGGAGTCCTGCGCACCGTCAGCATGAGGGCTCGCTCCAAGGGCCAGTGCCACGGAGAGTATGCCAAAAGCGAGTCAGACCACTCCGAGTACTCTGCAGACTGCGTTTCCCTCTTCCACTCCACCATCGCAGAGACCAGCGAAGGGGAGGTCAGCGATTTCACAACCAACCGATTTGGGGACAGTGAGTCCAGTGAAAGTGATTCAGATGGCAGCAGTAACAGTAGCAGCCTTGCCCTTGACTATGATGAGGGGGATGAAAATGAGCTGATTTGGCCTGAAAATTCGGTCAGACAATCCGTGACTGTTCAGGCCTCTTCCAGGCATCTTCCTCCAGTGCCCAAAATTTGTCGCATCAAAGCTTCAAAGGCACTAAAAAAGAAGATAAGGAGGTTCCAACCTGCCTCTCTGAAGGTCATGACCATGGTTTAAGGAAAAGCAAGCATCTGTTTCTTACAGTGAGACATCCTGCTGGCTCTCATTTGCAAACAAGAGGACTCATGTGCAGAGAAAAGGATTTTCTTAAAGGAACTGTGAATAGTCCCTGAGTCTACACAAAAGATCTTGTTTGTTAATGCCTGGACATAAATGCCACTGTATCTAATTCCTTCTTTTGTCATTTATGCTGTAAATATGAATCTCTGTGTATATTATGTGATGATTTTTTTAATTATCCAGAAGGGTCACCATGGTGAAAATGAAAACGACCTCTGCCATAAGATTTTACAGGCAGGCCCTTGGTGGTTTTTTAACCGTATGCACCCACAGAATCAGTCCAGACACAAAGACTTGCTAAGAAGAAAGTGTGCTTCCCTCTTGTGAGGAATTCTTTGCAGTCTGAAGTCTGTATTAACCATCTAGCTGTTATTGTGGTCATATGGGAAAGCCCTTTGTTCTACATAGTTTTACTTTATTTCAGGTAATTCATCCCATGCCTTCTCCCAAACATTGGGAGGATGAGTCTGTTCTTCCATAAAAACGTACTATGTTTAATCAAGAAGGCAAGTGTATTTGTGAATGAGAACAAGACTTCAGTTTGCTTCCTTTTTTTGAAACAGTATAGGGTTGTTTTTTCAACCCCCCTCTTCATGATGTTTCATGTTATTGCTCATTTGTTGAATGGATAAAAGAACATGAGGATGACGTGCCACAGTGTGTGATTAGCTGGGACTGAGATTATAGCTTTGCCCCTGAAATTGCAAACTCAATAAATACTATTTAATGTACTTCTGAAAATTATGCTTGTCTGACTTTGATGTCTAAAGAAAATTATTCTGGTCTCTAATGGTGAAACAGTTCTGTGTTTTTGTGATCACTGTGCAGAGGGGTTCTTTTATATTTTCAGAGGGTCACTGTAGCTCAGTCAGAACCAGGGTCCACTCACCCTCCACTCAGGAGAGCTGTTTCAGCACCTGCTTCTAAGTGAAAGAATTTGAAAATGGTATTTTTATTGAGGACAGGGTAGTGTTTAACTGACTTACTTAAACTGATGTAATTTTGTCACAAGATACTCGTAATTTAAAACATATATTTATGTATGCGTAATGTGTTTTGAATGCATTTGAGGGCACTGATGTGGGGCTTTGTATCAGTGTCTAAATTGAAGAAGTCAATTTTTTGTGTTCAGACAAGCAGTCCTAATTCTTTCCTCTGAGCACAACAATCTGGAAGCTGAGCTGAAGTTCACCCTGAATTTACAAAAGAGCAGGTATTATCCTCCTACCCTATTTCAGTGCTCACTCTGAATTAGGGTAGGAGGATTCCTGGCCTAGGAGATGTAGGCATTACCTCATTCAGTTGCCTGTACTGGGTCTGAAACAAAAGGCAAGTGCTTTACAGAAACTGGGTAAAAGAGCGCTTGTTTACTCCAAGGATTCAGTACCAAACAGAAATATTGAAAGACTAAACTTTTACCCAATGCCTTCTGTTCTTTGGAAGCTATGTTATGTTTTTAAACCACTCTATCAAATAGTTTTTGGAAAATGTAAAGTCATTTAATTCAAGTATTCTCACTAGCACATAACATCATCCTTACTGTAACTAGGAAAATATTACACTTTAGTCAGTGGAATATGTTTAAACATTTTTTCATTGTTCCAAGAGTATTGGACATAATCACTCCGGTAGGATTAATGGGAGAATTTCACAGGTCTGGCGGTGGTTTCTTGTTCAGCATGTCTAGCAACAGAACAAACAAAATAGTGATTTATGCTTTGTTGACTTTCTACACCATGAAAGGATCCTTTTTTCCATTTACACAAAAGGTTTCATTTGGGGGAGTGTGTCAAAAGTTACATATGATCCTTTAATCCAGGGGTTTTCTATGTTGGGGTGGGGTTTATTGGTTAGGTAGGAATTTTGAGGGTGTTTTTTTCATGAAGGAGGAAATTGTTCTTAAGTAGAAAACTGTTCTGGGTAGGAGTGTTCTGAAACCTGGTAAAAACTGCCACCCAGTAGTTCTCTGCCTTTTTATCAGAGTAAGCTCAAACAAGAAGTTTGTGGTCCCACAACTCAGTAAATCCTGCTTTACGGCTGTTAATACTCTGTCAGAAATGTTGCCAGACACATGATGAAAGTGCTGATGCAGAATGAACTCAGGCTGCCAATTCAAATAAAGAAAAATGATGACTTAATTTTGTACTGACAGGTTTTATGCCAGATGAGGTATCACTGCCTCTACAACTTGCACTTTCTGCCAGGTCAGATACTGTCTCTCCTCCCAGAGCAGCATAAACCCAACATAAAAGCAGAAAGCTGGCCCAAACACCCTTCCTGTGCCTTGGCTAATGACAGAAATACACTTATGTGCCCACACTTGATCCAGGGGAAACCTGTGGTGTTGGACAACCCCAGCAATGGAGAGAGCCTGCTGTTAGGTGTTGAGGCATTGCTATGTGCAGTGATGCTACCGAGCTGTGACTTTTTGGCAAGGGCAGAACCGGTGGTGCTTCCCCTCTGTACTCCAGGACATTGGATGTTCTCCCTGGCACTGCCCTTTGAAAACACTGCTTTCATCTGCTGGAGCAGGAACTGCATTGGCACCAGAGCTCTGTAGGGAGAAGCAGGACAGTGCAAAACAGGGCAGGAGACTTGGATGGCCAGTAGTTCAGGTATACTGACACCAAAAATATTATTCAGTTCAGTGTACTATAGTGTGTTTTGTTGGCAAGTATCCCAAGAATTTTGATAACCACTGGGTACAATTTTGATGCCTCTGTTCATTGGAGACTGGGTTACCTCTGCTGACAGGACGCCAGAATACCTGCCACCTAAGAAAACAGAGCTGAAACATAATTAAAATCAACAAATGTCAATAAATATTCTGATGCACTATTCTTTTATGTGTATGTACTAAACACCATAAAACTATCATAAAAATATCTTTTAGCCTCATCGTGGAAATAAGGGATGCCCCAACCATGGGATCATGGCCATACAAAATGGAAGTGTTCACTGTTTTGTTTTCCTTTTCAGGAGAAATCTACAAAACCTTTTTACCTCACAGCCTCTTGTACTATAAAGGCCCAAGACAATGGTAAGAAAATTAGAAGTCTAGCACCAAACCTGATAAACTTCGGGAGTGAGACGTTTAGCACTTTTACTGTGACTTGATTAGCAAGTGTATAGATCTGATGGCTGCTTCAGAGCAGCTTTAGGTAGAGTCTCTGTTGCAGGAGCTAACATCTGTCATCATCACTCCAAGCTCTAGTGAAACAAAATCATCTACTGCTGAAATCTATGTGCCAGATCAGCAGTTTCCTTCTGTCCTAGGCAGACATTTACACTTCAGTGTAGGAGCAAATTGCTCCTAAACCACAAAGGAAAGAAAAGAAAGTACAAAAGAGAATAGAAAGGGAATTAAGGAAGCTTTAGGAGCAATTTGCAGAATAGATCATAATTATGATTTTAAAAACTTTGTTAATCCTTTTATCACTCAAACAATTTTGGAACTGGATACTTACCAGTTTTCTTGGCCTTGACACAATCTTAGATTTTCAAGTCCACATGCATTACCGAAATTATGGGATAGTGTTGTCCTGCCATGTTTACAGCAGAATGTGTGAGAAAGTATCACAGCAAAGAGAAACACTGAGAAACTGCAAAACTCAGGACAACAGGATAGAGTCAGAGAACTGATGTTTTGTCAGAGACACCATCCTTCAGACCTTTGTTTGAAGTGACTTCTGGTGAGGCAGGACACTGGACAAAAGAAAGGCAGTGATAAGTCTCAAAATCAGCTGTCAATGGTTCTCATGCTGATGACCTTGAGCCCAGTGGACATTTTAAGGCTATGCTGGAGCCTGTTATTTCTTCCCCATCCTAGTCGGAAGCTCTAAATGTGAGAGCTGAAGGAGAAAGCTGCTCTAGGAGCTGCTGAAAGGCAGGTGGTAGTGTCAGCTCTTTGGGGAGTGATTTTTTGCCAGCAGGATGAGGCAAGCTGAACATAGCACCAAAGGGCTCTGGTGGTTCCAGCCCCACCAGCCTTTGCAAGATTCTTTATGGTCCTCTTAGGGCTGTAACCCAACCCCACCACTGCTCATGTGGCAGTGCTGTGATTTGGATGCAGCACTTGAAATACAGGCCACCAGCACCCAAAGCCCACCACAGGCCCATCACTCATGAGCTATAAGATGAGAGAGTGCCCTAATCCAGAGTCCTTCTAGACTACCAAGTACAAAATCCCCAATTGGGCAAAGACTGTTTGAAAACAGTGTGCAGCAAAATAAGGCATCTATGACTGCTGTCTCTGACAGGGAGCAAGACAACAGCATGCCAGGGAAGGACTATCTTACAGCTGCTATTCTGAAGCAATAGCAGTGGCTTTAATTTTCCAGCCCCTTTTTAGCCCTCCTCAACCCTACTGAGGCTGAAGGATTCACTCCGGCTGTGCTCAGTGTGAGACAGTAGCTGAGCTTTTAAGTATAGCTCCCCTCTGCCCTCCACACCACAGCAAGGCCTTTAGCTCCAGCAGAGAGCTGTAGTACCTATTGCTCCCTGACCACAAACTCAGTCCTCCTCATTGAATATGCTCCCAAGGAAGCTGCCCTGACATAAGCAGGTGGAATGACCATGTGAAGGGAAGAACATAATTAATCTGGAAAACAAGGAGTCCTATGCCTGAAACTTGTCTGTGAGGAATACAAACATACAATGACACAGATACAGAATCTAAGTAGTTTTCCCATAACTTATATGGATACTAAGGAGACCTGGAATTCCACCATTAGCTGCTACTCTGTACGCACAACTACTGTGGTACATCAGCAAGAGATGAAGAGTGATCAACAGGAAAATGCTCAGCTAAGGTTTGTTTTTTTGTATTTATACTTATGTTTGAAGCCATCACTGTATGCCTGCTTATATTGCAATGCAGTACATCAGCAGAATAACAGTTGAAATGAGCAGAAGTCCAGCCTCCATCAATTCCATGTGTTGTCAGGATAATAAAGCCTGGAGACTATCGTTAGCTAATACTCATTTTTTCCCCAAGCATTCTAGTGTGTTTCCTGTCTCAGCATTTGTAATTAGGGGTGGAGGGCGTCAAATTTACCTATGACACTATTCCTGGGAAGTCACTAAAGCTACCCCACAGATTCATTTATCCTCTTCATGCTGTTCTCAAGATCTCAGCAAGTGGGATGATTGGCACGACAGATGGAAAATAAGGAGGATTTCGGACCTCACTTTCATTCTTGATGGTGCTGCCGCTTCTGGAAGTAACTGTGTTTATGGCTGCCTTGGCTGGGGAGAATGCTGCTGCGATGTCACATCTGTGTTAGTCATGGATCAGGGAGATGGTTAGTGCTTTGCACAGTGATGGATTTTCATGTTTATTCTGGTTTTCAAAACACAAACTGAAAGAGTATCTGCTGACCCTGTAAACCTACAAATCAAGAGGAGAAAGACCACAGATCAAACTGACCAGGCAGGGTTAATCAGGCAATAATAAACCCAAACTGTAGTGTTTGAAGCCCTAAATGAAGAATCTTAGTTCCAGCAGACTTGGGCAACTGAATGTGCTTAAAAGCCCTGCCAAATCACTCTGGGTGCCTACCCTTCAGCCCATGATGGATATGTCAGGCTAGCAAGTTGCTCTGAGGAAAGATGCATTACTGTGAATCTTTACTCCTACATTTACATGCAGTATTTTCTCTCCATTCCTAGTGTCCCAGAAGTGATTCTAAAAAGCTGAAGGTTCTAACTCATGCAATGTGTTACCATGTTTAAGACTCCACCAAATTCTTCTACAATTTGCAATATGGAATGATATGGATACACTGACTCTCTAGACAACAAGACCTATGATTCAGCAGGAATCCAGAAATTAATTTTGCACCCTGTAAGACAAGCTGTAGCATCAACAATGAAGTTTTCTGTCAAGACTGTCCCAACCACTGTAATGCCAAAACACAAATAAAATCTTATATCTCTAAGATTATTAGCTCATTCACTAATGAAAGCCAAAAAGTTAAATTATGAAAAGAGTTTAACCACTGTCTGGTTATACAGAATTTGGCTGAAAATGCCAGTAGTATGGGTTTTTTTATGCATCTTCCCCTGTTTTCTACTTAACTTCCCCTAAAGAATACAATAAAGAGAACCAGAAGTTCATTTTCATGCTCTTCATTAGAAGGGTCATCTGATTTGACACACAAAAGGGCAAGAGCAGAGACACTTGCAGTCAGGATGAAAATTGGTTGTGTCTTAAAAATGCAATGCAGAAAGCCACTTTTAAACCTATTTGATGGCAAGAAAGTGGAAGAAGTTAATGTCTAGGGCATACCAAATTTCCTATGCTGAGATCATTGGAATTAAACAAATTCCTTATCTCAGATGCAATTTATGGCTACATGAAGGTCTACATGAAGACAAATTATTCCCAAAGGGAAGATTTTCCTGATTCTATACTAAGTGTGCTCACTAACCGTGTTGCTCAAAATCCTTCTGTGCATAACCAAATCAGTATCTGTTGTCTCCACATTACTTGTATTCCACTGGGCATTAGTGGAAGAACAAGGTGCTTATCAAACACAACATGACTTCTGACTGCTGAGAATTTCACCTTGGCATAGAACTCTCTATTCTTCATAAGGACTGAGGTTTATGAAGTTATTGCTTGAAATGGAAATTTGCCATACAGGGAAGAGGCAGTTCATGGAATGGGTGGATGTGATTATGTTAACAGTTGGAATCAAAGCAGAAAGGGGTTTGGGCTACTTTGTGTCTTGTCACTGACTCTGACTGTATTTTCCAAAGAAACAAGGTCACAAAACCAAAGAGGTACTAAGAATGAGATGCTGGTGATTAAAACTAGTAGTGTGATCATTCCTCTTTTTTGTTTTAATCACATCTGCTGAAGCTAATGAGTTTGGGGATGGTTCTATTAAATATGACTTTGGAGTGGGCTGAATTTCTTGAAAATAATTTGGTTATTTTTTTTTGTTAAACCAAGATGTTCAGGAAAGCTTCCTCTGTGCTTACTTTATCTATAACAGAAATCTGAATCATCTGAAATGTACATTTTAACTATCTGTTAGAAATTTCTCACCCTTTTATTCCCTCTATCAAAACAGTGGGCTTATGTTGTACATGTACAAATAACCTCTAATAAAATGGATATGATTGTATAATGGCTTTTTTAGCTCTTCACACTACATTTAGATTCTATGATTTTGACTATGTTTCATCCTGGGTCTCCTTTGTTGTCACTGGGGCACTGAAATTGATATAATACTGGTATGCCTACAATCACAGCTTTATAATCAGTATTTATAGTGCACAGCCTGCTTCTAGAAAGTCAAAGAAAGGTAACTAGGAATAGTAAGCCTAACGACAGAAGGCCTAACTACACTGTATCACAGTGTGAACTTACATTACAAGTTTTTAGAAGCTCACAAATCAAAAAAGGCTGAAAACCCACATGTTGTCTCCTAGGTGCCCAAGATGAAGAGGACTTCAGAATAAATCTACAAAACCAGAAAGAGGAAGAATTCCAGGAGAGCTGAGATGAGAAGAAAACAATTTCACAGTCTGATGATAAGTTACTACAAATCAAGGGGAAAAGCTCTCCACAGATGGTGTTAAATAAGTACAGAGAACTGACACAGGCTGAAAGATAGGCAGGGAGGGTGATAAAAAGGGACACTTTAAAGCTCTGTTATTATAGGAGGGTTAATAATTTTCTAGCACTCTGGTTAGTATATAGTCACAGCAGCCTCCCACACTAAGTAACAGCATGTGGTTGCAGGGAGGTGTCTGTGCCACGGAAACATGCCAGGGTTAGGAGACAAGTATTCCAAATGTGTTTGCATCATCTGCAGCTGAAGTCACTCTCCCAAGCCCAGCCTTTGGTGTCAGCTGCCTGGGGGTCACCTTCCCCCTGTGTTGCTCCTGCACCCCAGCCCCTCCACCCAGTGTTCATCACTTCCCTGGCCACTGTGTCCTGTGCCTGCAGCCAAGAACCTTCCTCCAGAGGAATTCCTTTTTTTTTTTTTTCCAGAAGAATCATCAGGTTATAAAATTTAACCTCAGAGCATGCAGAGAACTTTTAATGAGAAAATGTTTGGTCATCTCACCACAACTAGCCTGCAGAAATGTACTGTTATGGCTCATTTTCATAGGTATGAATGTCTCTAGGATATGTAAGTTGGGGACACTGGATGTTAACTCCCTAGAAAGCAAGGGAAGCTACTGCAGAGAAGGATGCAGCTGGGACTAGAAATTAAACCTAAAAGGCAACAAACAGATCCTTCACTATCCCTTTTTTCAGGTGCAACCAAATACTTCATGCAAGGCAGCCACCACACATCTTGGGTTGCACATTTGGGACCGTGTAACGCAGGGGAGAATGACCCCACTTAAGACACCATCCCTCGTGTCCTCACTCACCACATCAGTTCAGCTCCTTGACACAGGTATATGTGATCTTCATGTTTACTAACTGGAGGAATATCAAGCCCTTTGTGGTTGGTATGAGCTGAAACCTCTACAGACAGCCACGAGAAAGAACAGAAAAAAAATACATCTATTTCATAAAACTGGTCTCTAAACCATTATCTATAATTACATACTACAATTCAAGAGCTAATTTTACCCACTTTCCCCTTTACATTATGCTTTCCCTGACTTTTCTGAGATGGCCACAGCAGGCTCAGAGGTAAGAGTGTGCCCTGTGGAACCAGGCTCTGTGCCTTCTGGTGTCTGTCTGTCCCAACATGTGCTAAGAAGCAGAGACAGGACCTGCAGTTTCCTTTGTGACAGCAGACTTTGTTTCCTGAGAGGCCTCTCTCTAAATTTGAAGTTGACACTGCCTGATTCTCTGATGCAGAATGCTATTTTTTGCATATTCCAAGACCAATTTGAGACCAAATTGCACTGAATATAATCACTTTTTATAATAAAATTCAATGTGATAATGTGGTTTGCAACAAAGGGCCACTGTTTGTACTTCCCTATGGATTCAGATCACATCAGCTTCCCAGGTACATGAAGGCCAAGTCTATAGTCTATATGCAGACTATAAAGGCTATACTCTTTCTCTCTCTCTCTCTCCATATATATATATACATATATAAAAATATTTACTATGTGTACTGTAAGTATACAGACTTATACAAAACTAAAAGGAAAGCAGCTGGGACAATTGCTGTCTTCACTAGACATATATTGCTAAGAGAAATCCACAGCAGGAATACAACAAATAAAGTGTCTATTGTAACATATAATACAGTCATTGTATGTTTGGCCCGAGTAGCTGCACAATGTCACGTCAGTTTTAATTGCTCTCGCTTACTCAAACGCCCATTAGAAAAGCATCTTGTTCCTGTAAAACTAAAGGTCTGTCTGTGAGATACAAACTCTCCTACCTGTGCTTTACTTGTCTTTCTTCAATAAAAAGCTCTGTGGATAATGATTGTGGCTTCCTTTGAATATTCATCTAAGAAGTTAGAAAACTGTGTTTAAAAAAGCAAACAGATCATTAAATCTTCCCCGAAACAAACCTGATTTTCAAAGAGACTCAGAGACAAAATTATCTCTGTGTTTTACACTCTCCCCCAGCATTTCAGTAAACATTTGTGAATTCAAGCCAAATCAAACCAAATCTCTAGAAAATTTATTGCTTTTTCTAGGAAGAAGACTATAAAGTGAAGTTGTATGTTGTCAGGAATTTGCCTTCAATGGAAATTATTCCATTATTTTGTTGAAAGATCTTTTTTCTCTAAATGTAACACTTTTCACATTGTCATTCAGGAAAAAAAGATCTTTATTGTCTCCTCTGTCGTCTGTGGCTTGTAATGTGCAGGAAGTCAGACTAAATTCTTCTATAATCCTTTAGACCATGAACTTTTTTTTTCTGTTTCCTATCAATTATTTCTGTTTTCAGGGAAGAGCAATGCTTAGATCACAAAGCAGTTTTAAAATTTCCCAGCAAGCTAGGGGAGGAAGTCTCTTCTAATGCCTTAAAGGCAAATGGCAATGGATTTAGGAAGGAATTTGTTACATCTGTCTAAAGGCATCTAAAGTTTAGGAATCTGGGCTAAACCACTCTCCTAGGCTCCTTGTATTGCCAGCAGAGCGAATAGCACTGACGCCAGCAAGGAAATTACCTCATTCCAAACAAGGTTTCCCAGATAGGTGGGCTGAATCGTTTTCGGGAAGGACTGACAGTGAGAAGCCAAAATGACTCAGTTCAGCAATACCTGACTTTTGAACAAGTAACATCAGATTAGACCAATGTGATTTCTGAGGGCGTGGGTAGCTTCTCTTGATTGTATATGGCTGTCACTGACCTATCTAATGAAATTGTTAGAAGAAATGAAAGAGGATTGATATGTTTTGGGGGGATTTTTATAAAGAAGTTACTTTAGAGAGTGCTGGCAATGCTGGTAATAAGTTTCAGGGCAGGCACAGCGCATAAATGTACAGATGAGATAAATAAGGGCAAGTCATAGCACATGCACACTATAGAGCTGTGACGTTTTTGTAAATTACCTCCAAACCCTAGATTAATCTAAGAATAAAGAAATAAAACAGGAATCTATTAATCAAAAATTGTTACAATAAAAAAATCCCTCGGACCTGTGCTTTTCTCTTTTTTTCTACTTTTGCAGAGATGAAGAATTTTTTACTCCAGAAGACACTAAAACTTGAACAGACTTGCAAAATGTATGGAAAGTTGCAGCACTTACCTTTTTAGACTTTAACACGTAGTGCTGTGTCCCTCTTTCTTTGGGCCTTTAGTTACTGTTCTGCTCAATAATCTGTTTAAGAATCATATGGGCCAGATTACCATTCCTCTGCACCTTATGTAGTCACTTAAATCAAGGGGAATTTGCACATAATTGGTTTTCACAGGCTTTGAAAAGCTCAGCTTATTTTTAAAATGGATATTTCTCATATGACTTTACACTGTTCCAAAAGAAAAGGAATGAAAACTTACATTCGTTCCATAGGGGAAAGAAGAAGAAAATAATAAAAAACAAGGTAAAACGGACGTTCTATCTGAATGGCAGATAAATACCAAACATCCTTTAATTCAGGGTAAAAGATGCAAAAATTAAAAAAAAAATTCTCAGAATTTGTTGTTGTCCAAAATCCAAGGCATGATCAATGCTCCATTCTCCACTTATATAAAACTTATCAGTGGAAAGAGAGAGTATGTCTTTGGTAACCTGGATGTCTACTAGTCCCATATATACTCTAGCAACAGGAAAAGTACCTATTTTACAGGGACCCCCTCACAAGTATGACCATTCTAAATTCCTTCACATAACTGATCTGTTTTCATACTGTTTGCAGTAGTCTGAATTACCATCAAGCCTCTGTGTAGGTTTACCCAAACAGACAGTGTCATGCAATGAACTCAGATCTCCTATCACAAACATCCACGTGAAAAGCGGACTCTATGCATGAAGTACTGCATCTCATTTCATTTGCTGATACTAAATGTGTAAGTAACTAAATTTACAATAAAGTTTACTCTGGCATGCACACATACTCAGTTTTTGAAGCCCTGTCATGTAGTTTAGAGTAAAAACAAAAAAGCAAACTTTGAAGAAAAGAATTTTAAAGGGGAAAACCTTATGGGTCCACAGACAGGGATTTTAGCAGCAGGATACTCCATTGGGTGGGCTGAATAAAGGTAACACACATTCTTTTTCCTTTAGGAAGAGGTGCACTTTCGTAACTTGTAAGGGAAATTGCTGAATAGTTTTGAGCATTGCACTGCTGTGTTTGTTTCAGCTCTGGAATGTAATTCATATATTGTTCAAGGGTTTAAAAAAAAACAAAAACAACAAACTTCAGAGCAAGTTCCTGCAAGCTCCATGAGCTCCAAGTGTACATATGAATGGGAAGGGACAATTTTCCTGCATGCCAGAGGAGAAGGGCAGCTTTTGAAGGCAGGTCATTCAGCTATAGGGTGCCACAGGAATTAACTGTATCTTATGCAAGAGATAGCTTCCTCTGGTCTTAACTGAAAGCTCCCACCCAGGGGGTCTGGCAGGAATTTCTATTTTGTTCAGTAGCATTTCTATTTTGTTCAGTAGTATTTGGTTGACTAGTTCACATGCACCTGTTTTCATAGAAACTGCTCTCTTTGTTCAGTGTACATTCCAGCACAGTGTTAAAAACCACCAAACACGGTCAAAAGGTCATTGCTTGTGTCTCAGTATAGCTTGTGTACCATTCTAAGGACTGACTCAAAACTGTCATTTCTCTTGAATGTGCTGCAGACCACCTAGATCATAGTAAGGAAGCTGTACATGCTTTCAGGGGAATACTGGGGAGGAGCAGTTTTCCAAACAGCTTTGCCATTGCAGCAGATGGCAGAGTGCCTGAGATAACCAAACCTCAGCCCAGTCAGTAATTTATTGTCACATTATAATTATTCCTTAGATGGCTTTTTTGGCTATCTGTTGACAAAGCCCCTGCCCTTCTCCAGAAATGTCTCAGTGGTGTGATTTTCATGCTGAGGGTCTGACAGATTTGTTTCCCCACATGCCCCCTTTCCCATGTCTGGACAAACCTACCTTTGGTTTAATTACAAGCTGTGGGAGATGCCCAGCCTCTGTCATAGTGCTTCATGAGGTACTGGTAGACTCTCTCTGGCTTTAATTGCACAGTCAGCAGGTGTGGGAGCAAGTCTTTCCTGTAACCAATCAGGGTTTAGATGGGTTTTATCCCTTACTGCCTCTTCCCATGTTTTGCAGCTACAAATAATTTCACAAGGCAATAGTCTTCACACCCAGCTCAGTCCTCAATGAGACAACAGAGTTTGGAAAGGCTGGAGTAAAGTTAAGAGCAAAAGACCTAACAAAACAAATTACAGTAGCCAAACTGCTGTGCGCAGAGACCCTGTATTTTCAGAGCTGCTTTGACAGCTCAGACCTACCCAGAATTTCTCATGCACTCTGAACGAGCCAGCTCCTGCTCTAAAAGATCTGTAGATCTCAACCTCCCTCAGATGCTTGCTAAATTTTTGGCGTCCTCTACTTTTCTCATACATTTCCCTGGCATCTGCCCAAGCTCTCCTGTGACGTGGTTGGTGCTGTGGGGCAGAGACCCCATCTTCCTCTTTGCCTGCATCTACTTCTGTCTGCATGGTTTTGCCTGTGGCTGACACATTCCTGCCATCACGGTCAGCACCCTTGTAATAAAAATAATAACAACAACAGGGATTTGATGAAGGATGAAAAAGACTGTTAATGAAGTAAGCAAACATAAAAAGCTTAGATCTGCCTTGCTGCTTCAGTAAAACTTGCCCTTTGTGGGTATAACAATTCTGTATTTCACATTCACACTCCTGCACTGCACTTGGTGTGAGACTTCTATTCAAAAGAAAAAGGATCCAGCCATAGCCTGTTTGTAATAAGCTACTGAGGAGCTTCAGAAACCCCATTAATCGTTTGGACCTTTGTTCCATGTCCCCAGTCTCCTGATGACTCATGCCTCACCCATGGTGTCTTCACTTGCTCTCACCTTCCTGCTACAGTGCGGTAGAGGACTGAAATATCCAATAGTCCCATTTTGGCAAACTGAAGAATAGAAAATACCTTAAAATAAGTCTAAATCTCCAAGTGAGCACAGTCTACCTCTGCACTGTTGCCGAGACCTGCTGTGTAAACACTAGACAGCCCCACCCGAGCTGGGAAAGAAGGGTTCGGGGTCTTTAATGAGTGTCATGGCCATTCATTCACGGGCAAACCCAACGGTTTCCCTACTTTGTAGCGATCTCATTGTTTGTCTGCGTGGCACGGAGTCTTTTCCAGGGCATAATGGTATCCCTAAGTGGATGCCTGGTTGTTGTTCGTAAATTAAGCGTCTTTTGTTTTTCCACCGGGAATCTTGGAGTGCCCCACTGATTGACTGTTATCTGTCAAGGCATCAGTCAGCAACAACCCAGCAACTCTCGGCTGGAGACTGCTCTGCTTTTACAATTAGCAATAAAAGGCTTTTGTCGCTGCACAATGATGCTTCTGAGGTCTGGTGCAGGGTTTTAGGAGGGTTTTCTTAATCAACAATAAGATAAAAAGCATACACACTCGGTTTGCTTTAACAGTGAACTGGAAAAGAAAATATTTAGCTCAAAGACGAAGAAACACTTCTACATGCTAGAGTAATTATACTGATGCATATGAATAAGGTTTTAGAACCTCATTTCCTACTTTTTCGTGCATTGCCCCATCATCTCTATTGAATTTAATGTGAAATGTTTTGAAGTACACTTCTATAAGATACATGAATAACTGAAATTGTAATTTACACCATGTTTAAAAGAAACTTAACCAGAACAAAATCAGCTTCCCTTCATTGTGTTATTTATATAAACAACCCTTTCAGGAAAAAAAAAAATCAAGCACTTAAATAGACAAGCTGGATACAATTAGGGTCGCTTGATCCTTCTCCTAAGCAATATTAAAGCCCACACATGCTAATCATGAATCAGTCAGAGGATAGCAATGTTAATCCTAATTATTTATAGCTTATTTGAGTACATTAAAAATGCAATTTAAGGCTACATCTGTCAGGACAGTTCTAGGTGCATTACTTGTTCATGTGCCGCATTAAGCCTTCTCATTTCTATCAGCTCTGGTTACAGGATCATGTATGTGTCAAAATATAGGTTATGCAGACTGTAATTCTGTCTTTAAAGAGCCTTTTATTTTGTGAAGGCTTAAATTTGTATTATATGTCTGGGGCTGAGGAGGGATTTGACAAACAGCAGTAGACTTCATTTGCTTGTCCTCTCAATGCATTCTATTTAGTCCATGAAAAAAGTTTGAGTAGATTGTGTTTACTGGGGGTGTAAATAATGGGAAAAGTTATAAACAACAAGACTGAGGAGAAGTAATAGGAAAATTTCATTAATATATTAATAGTATGTTACACCTGGTAAAAAGGATATACGGTAGGAAGGTGGGAAAGATATACTTTAATTTAGAAAATGTTACATAGTAGAACTTGTGAAAATAAAAAAAACAGTCACACCTTTTTTTTTTTACATTCGTAATCACCAACAAAAGGAATAGCTACAAATATATATATACAATTTACATAAAAAAATGCTTGCAAATCTGGTTCAGGTTTACACATCATCTAGGAGACTGGTAGACTCACCTAAACTCTACTGACTGAGATCATTTAAAAAACTGGCTTTCATGAGAGTATTGCACAGAAATATAATTTATTGAGGAATTTTAAAAATGTTCTACATACAACCTGCAAAATTCTTTGAGACATCTGTCCCCTTTAGTGGGTTACAAATTCTATCAAAAATCGGTTGTATTCTGTGTAATGGTAATAGAAACTCAAGTGAGCAAAAAAAATGTTAGAATGCACTGCAGTTATTCAAATATAAAACACTCTGTTGGGATTACAATGAGTTTCCAACAAATGCAGCAGCTGCAGTTTTAAAATCAGTTTGACAGTAAAAAAGCTTTTATTAAACACGGAAAGTCTCCTCTAGATAATATACAGCCCATTCTGGACCAGAGCCATAACTCATTTTTAGCTTAGAACAGTTATATGTACATATATACACACAGAGGTATATGAGTTCTGCATTTTAACATTTACTATTCAATAACACCCCTTCCCCCCCGAATTTATATAAGACTATTCACAGTTTTCAAAGTATTTGTATATGTAAGGCAAGCTTATAGACACAAATGAAATTTTGTTTATTTACACAAAGTTTGTTCTCCCCATGTAGTGGGCACAGGGCAGGAAGAATTTGATGTAATTATGAAGAAAAATAGAATGTTTAGAGCATTCAAACTGTATATAACAAAATCATTGTCTCATTGAAGCTGCATGTGAATTTGGTTTAATTTATTCTGTTTTGCCTCTGCAATTTGAATACATAAGTAATGTAAATAAGATTTTTCCTACATAGCCTCTAGTAACTTTCAGTCACGCATTGTATGTGATATTAATAGTCAGGTTTCCTATAAAATGTACTCCCCGAAGAATATCCTTTGTAATTACATTTCAGTAAAACCTACCCAAGCCAAAAATTCTATCATTAAATTTATTTCCAGCTTGAAAAGAAAACACTTGACCTGCCTCAGGAAAAGACATGCAAAAAACCCCAACTAACTCAGTGTCAGTATGCCAATTTCAGGGAGCAGAGGACTTGGCCTCTGAGGGTTAATGCTTAGAGGGCAGCAGCAAATTCTCAGCTCTCTCATGAAAATAGGCCTGACATATGCAATCCATACCTATGACCACCTTCACCAGTTTCCTCACCAGTACTTACTTGTCCTTACGTATTTCTTTTCATCTATCCTAGATTCACATTCACCATTCCCTGACCCATCACTTACACGCATTTCCATATGGGAAACCATTTTTGTGTGTTGCAAGTGTGACTTAAGAACCTGAGGGTACACCAGTACTGCCAGCTAAGTGTGGCTGGGAACCTGCTCTACAAATTGGCCTCTTCTGCTCCCCACACTGAAGATCCCGGAGACCTCACTCAGCAGGATTGCTCACCTGGGCTTCAACCGTCCCTTTCATGGGTATACGATACAACAGTGCTGTCCCACTTTTCACTCACATGTCCTGGCAAGGGCACATCCACTTGTATTTCCATCTGCTTTGACAGTAAACACACCAAGGTCTACTTTTCCTACAAACAGTGTGGATCCTCTGAGCAGAAGCTGCAAAAGCAGAGAGGCTGTCAGCAATTTTAGACTTGCTTCCCCTGTCTTGGTGCAAAAGTCATAGGAGTGTTTCAGGCCCTTTAGGATGCCTGTGAATAGAAGCATATTATATTGATAACAAGTGCTGATGAAGCAGAGATGCAATGACCAGGCTTTTTACCTTGTATTGAGCAGCTTTAAGGTGATTTAATGATGATATGGAGGTGTAACTGTGCCAGGGCTGACTTTGCAGCTGGGATTGCCCATGCATTTTTTACAAAGAAGAACTACCTGAGGCTTCTAGTAAATTATTAACTAATAAATGAAAAGCAGTTTTTGAAGTAGAAAGGGATGATGTTGTCACATCTTTTGAGGGGAAGCCATTAGGCAGTCAAAAGGAAATAGGTGAGGACCAGAAAAGCAGATTTTTGGTTTTGACTTAGCCTATTAAGAGATCATTGTGCTTGTTAAACTACATAGGACTCCTGAATTTAGAATCAACTACTTCAGGTGATTAATATGATATTAAATTCACAGTCCTCTCTTTTTTCCTTCTTTCTTTTTTGTTTTTCTTTTTAATCTAGTGTAGCAAGACATATGTGCTAGGTTATCCCGAGGGTCACAAGAGACTGTTGTCTAAGATTTATCTTTCAGAAATTCCTCTCCCAGATCAATCAGATGTTTTTCTTTTGTAAACAAATAA
>VYZT01005432.1:0-56108 GCA_013400735.1 Pomatostomus ruficeps | reverse complement strand
GATGGATGGATGGATGGCCAGGGTACCACCAGAGGCACAATGAGAAAGTGAGGAATAAGAAGTGTGGAGTAGAGAACTGGGCTGATGTAGAAGAGGACACACAAGAACCAGGCTAGGCTGAGACAATGTCTGCAGGTAGTGCTGAGCTTCACTGCAAGAAGGAAAATGATTGCTGGAGAAGCCAAAGAGCTGTTAGAGCACAGCGTGCTTCCAAGGAAAGGGAAAACAGCAAAGCATTCACCAGCTTTTAGGGTAAATCAGGAGGAGACAGGGAGGTTGCAGAAAATTACATATTTACATGTGAAAGCTATGCATTGGGATTTGCATTCAGTTCTTCTCAGATCTTACAAGCTAGAATTACCTCCTATCACTGCAGGTTTGCCAAAATATAAAAGCAATTCGAAAAGATAATACAGTGGTGGAGAAGAACTGCAGTCTTCCTTCTTTTGGAGACCGTGACAGCCTAAGTATTAGCCAGAGTCATCCACAGATGAGAAAGGTGGATGCCTCTATTTGACAGGGTTGCTTTGGAAACCTGGATTTAAATGAAAATAATTTAAACTACCCATGCTTGTGCAGTCCTTGGAAAGGGATGGATTGGATTTACAAAGCCCTGCCTCCACAATTTTCGTGTGTAACTGTCTCTGTGAGCTCAGGAAAGAGCAACTAACATCTCCAAGCAATCAGTACGATTGCAAATGGCAAGTTCAAGGAAAAGGAACACAGTTCAAGGGGTTCACAGGTAGATTTTGTATCTTAATCTAATCTATCAGAAACTACTTGGGTCTAGCAGGACATTTTAATTTTGGAAACCGCTGCACGTCATGGACTTAGGCTTGAAAGAGCAGCTGGTCTGCAAGGACTGAGACAAACTCATTCAGACTTGACCTATGCTGGCTTCTCAGGCAAGGGATGAATAATCCAGAAAGAATTAAAAATATTTTTTGGCTGTGAATAGAAGCAGCAATGTCCCAGTCAGTTCAGGACAGCGAGTGAAGCACAATTCATATCTCCCAGACACTTAAAGCGTAGGAGTCAAAAGCGTTAACCCCGCTGAGAACCTTGGCAGGGAGCACCGCAAGGAGCTGCAGTCAAGCACCATAAATCTGCAGAGTGACTGAAGTACCCTACAATTACCTGCATTGTTTATTTAACTATCACTTAGCTGTGGTATTACAAGGTATTCTGTGTATACTCAGAACCGTCAGGGCTGTATTAGCTGGGGATTCCTTTTCAGCACTCTCCAGCTCCGTCCCATTACCTCAGCGCAGATTTTTGTTGGACGCTGTCCAGCGGTTCAGCATTAGTGCCATAAACGCCGCGGTGACAGACGGCGTTTGTTACCCTGACAGCAGATCCATTGCAGGCAGCAGGAGCAGCCAGCCCACGCTCCCTGCCCCGTCTGGCAATTCCCTGGGCACAGGTGAGGGGGATTTGGCAGCCCAGGGGGGTGAGAGTGTGTGTTACCCCCAAGGCTCAGTCGATGCCCTGTGTGCACACAGAGCCAGCAGATGTGCTGCTGCCTTGCGTCACTTCTGAGGTCCCTTCCGGCCCAACCCGTTCTGTGATTATTTCTGAGTTTTTTAAGAATGCCCAGAGGCTGCACTAGACAAGCTGTGGGAGTTCCCACCCTGGTCAGCCTAAAGAGATGAGCTGAACAAAGTGGTGATTCAGGTTTCTGTTGCAGATGGGGAGCTGAGGCCCGGGGAAATTAAATGAACTGTGCTGTCAGGCAGCAAGGCACTTATTGGAACTAATCTCCAAACTTGTCCTACCTCTGCCTCAGCCACAACTCTGTTGATTCTCCAGTAATGCTCTTGTGGGGTGTTCATGGATCTGCACATAAAAAATTTATTAGGTTCCTGCAGCAAATGTTCTTTGGCAATTAAAGCACTAAAGACCTAAATTTTTGTTCTCGTCTCTGTGAGCAGAAACTCTTGGAGCATCAATACAGTCACTTAAAGCTACACAACGTTCATCTGTGGTTCCTGATGGCTTACTGACTCAGACCACCTGGAAGTACGTGCTTTGCTTATCACACTCTCTGTTCTTGGAATGGGATTTCCTAAATCCATCGACTGTGTGGCTTCTGTGGCACCGTGTCACACCGGGGCATCAATTGGACTGTCAGTAGTAGCAGAGCTGCTACATCTCAGCAGCACCCTGATCTGGGGGCTATAAAATCTTTTTTGACAGCTCTTCATTTATTTTTCCTTGTAGCCAAGTGGAATGGTAGAACAGGAGAGATTCAGAAAGGCCTATCCCAGGATAATTATTTGCCCAGGAACACTTTGTTGACTGTCACTGGGGGACAATAGTCGAGCAGGAGCAGGATTACAGATGCTCTCCTCCCTGTGAAGGGAGTGCCATAAACAGTTAAAGACCAGGGACTGTTCTGGTCTGATTTACTCTTGTTCTTCTTCTCTCTGTTTCATTTTAATATTGACTCAAAGGAGTTTTGCATTACAGAAAACTCACTGCCCACCAAGCTCATCTGCTCCATGAGTACACCTAAAGACAAAAGGGTCCTGGCACAGCGAGGTTTATTTAAAGCAGCTGAGTTTCACCTACGCCTGTCACTGAGTAATTGTTACACCTACTACAGATCCCCTCTGCAAAAAAAAAAGAAAAAAGAAGTCACAGAAGAAAGTTTAAGAAAACACTATATAAGCTTTGTAAAACATAAAGGCTTCATTTTACGTATAGAACTCATGGGTAAGTGAGCCAGCTAACCTCTAAGATAGATTTATGCCAGCAGCATTTTCTGGCATGGGACTCCAAGGGCATAAAAGTCAGGATTTCACAGCAGTATGAGGCTAATGATGAAAGTGTGTGTGATGGTAGTCACAGTAACAGCCCTGAACAGGGAAGCGCCCGCCTTTCTCTTAGGTGTTCTGACAGCCTGATATTAAAGACCTGCAAGTGTCAGAAGATGTAGGAAATCAACTGGCCTCTGTGACAGATTTTACAGCACAGTGTTTGTGCTGTCAAGGCAGTGAATGTGACAGCCCAAGGAATGACAGTAATAGGAATGTTCAGTTAAGAGAGCAGCCGAACAGAGATGCCACTGTTGACAATAACATGCTTAAGTTAAAGGGAGACTCTGGGAGCTTTTACTTGGAGAAGACTTTATTAAGCCCAGTTTTCTACTTCTGGGTTTTTGTTCTGTTTCAGAGTCTTCCCGTGTGTCTGTCTGTCTGGTTTTACTACCGTGGTGAAATACTGGTTAGTTGTAATGTGGCAGAAAGATAAAAGTCACTCTGCAACGCTGTTCCCGTGTATTATCCTGATAGTGTCGGCAACATCTGAAGGCTGCACTGATTCAGATTTAAAATTTCCAGATTTTTTTATCTTGGAAGTTTTATAAACAGACAAAAAATACCAGCTTGGGTTGGGAGAGCTGAATTTTGAGATTAAGGGTGGCACTGAGCCTCATCTGACTACCTAAAAATGGGATGATTTGTTGGAGCTAGCCATGGAGTGAATGGAGAGTGGGAACATGCAGGGCACATTTATCCCACTCATCTCATTCCAGTCACCAGAGAAGATGCCCAGACAGCTGCAACAGATGGGACACAGCACAGTCAGGAGGGGAACCTCGGGCTAAGCTGGAGGCACACACGGCACAAGCCAAGGCTGCCTTTCCCAGCTACCCCCCAGGAGCCTCCATCTCCTGGGAGCATCAGACAGAAAGCAGAATCCACATACAGTAGATAATCCTCTAAGCTTGAAATAATAATGATAACAAGAAACTAGCTTTAAGGACAAAACAGAGGTGTTTCCTGATCTAATTTGCTAGGAAAGACTGATGAGTGCAAAAAGCATTAGGAATGCACAATGTTTAGCCAGAGCTGCTCTGGTCTGGGCTCATAAGGACACTGAACCTCTCTTTAAGGAGAGGTAAAACACTTAAGCAGAACATTTTGACGCAAAGCAAAATAAATATTACTTTCTCTCAAAAGTGCTTTCTCTCTGAAGCAGTAGTTTTCATGACTCCTGCTTAAACTCTGGAACTAAAAGGAATTTTGGCTTCTAGGTCTGCGTCTACCTCCATCTCAGTCTCCGATCACCTGCAGCGGTTATTAGCTGTGGTGTAAGAACTGGCTCTGGGGGTCAGGAGATTTATGCAAAAGAAAAGGAAGTGCTAATTACAGTCCATTCCAATAAGGTTAGAAATATAGCAAGACAAGTCCATTATCTCAGAGGTAACAGGGTTACGAAATGTTGACGATGCCCACGATCTGCTTTGCTATCGAATGCTACTGAAATTATGGATTGTTGCCACAGCGTGAGAGTTGCAGCAAATGATTAAGACTTGTGTTTAATAGAGGCCTTTGCCTATGTAAGTCTGCCTTTCGATGGTATTTAAGCCCCTGGATGGATACAGGCGCCCAGGTACATTTGCAGATGCTCTGGTTTACACGGCTGCCAGCAGTGCAAGTGAGGGAATTTTCTTTAAAAATGTCTTTGAGGTGCCTGTTTGGAAGTGCTGCATGGGGTTTAGTGTCACCCCGCCTGAGCTGTCTGAGAAGGAGCTGTGGGGTCCCTCTGTAGTCAGCACACAGAGCCGGCCACCTGCTGTCCCAGAGGCAGGGGGGCTCCTGGGAAAAGGGAGCTTTCCTCCCTGGCAGCTGCAGAAGGAGCCTGGATGAGCTGAACCCACTGTGGGATGGCAAGGTCAGATGAGATGAATCCCAGTCCGTGTCAAAAAGCGATTACACATCTGGTCATTCCCTCGGAGTTAATGGAAAGGATGATGCATATGCTGTCCAAGGGAAAAATAAATCAGTGCTCACATGCCAGCCTCATCTCCTGTAACACAGGCATATCCATCTTACCTCTTGAGAAGGGAAGGAGGATCAGGGAGGCTTTGACTGAATGACTGCAGGCATCTCAACGCGGGGAAAAGAGAAGGAGCAGAGCATTAATGCAAAGGTTATCTTCTATTCTCTGAATGCTCTTAAACTGGTATTTCCATTAGTCAGAGCTGTGTCCCTGCACACCTGGAATTTTTCATCTCTTGATACACTGCTCAACTTCACTGAATTCTTAAAAACGAGACATACCAATGCCTAAAACACATACAGCTGCAGCCAAGTAAGAAGTTCAGAGGAAAGCATATTTTTGCACCCAAATCTGTATTCAGGGACCTCACTTGCAGCAGAAACTAGAATAATTTTCAATTTGTGGTGACAGAAATTTTGCTGTGACTTAATTTTTCTCGGTTAACCCATCAGTAAGTATTATTTTTCTTAATGAAAGTTTTTATTTCGTGTAAGTGTGACTCTTGAAACACCAAGAAAACAGCTAATGTGTTCTGGAGATAGCTTTACTTGCAGTACAGTGCTTGGCATGCTCCTTCCAACATGTAAGTTTAACAGAAGAGAAGAGCTTGTTCTTCAGCACAAGATCTGAATGTGAACCGTAACCACGCTCTGGAGCATTTGCCATCACATAAAGTCTTTCAGAAAGTTTCTTTGCAGGCAGAGGTTCATCTTGGCAACCGCTGCAGATAATTTTATGGTGATTTATTCCTTTTTGAAGAGCATCCGATGATACTGATCTTTCCTCTTTTCCTCTGTTGCTTTCTTAAAATGTGACATTTTTGTCATGTTGTTGCCCTGGGCAGCACAAGCATGACTGCAGCAGCAGCAGCTCTGATGCCACCTTCTCGGGAGTTCCTCAGCCAACCTGCTACTGCCCTGTGGATGCAGTGTCACTCAACACCTCCCCTTCAGTGCTGATTGAAAAACCAAATGCTGCCTTTCAGGGTTTTTCATTTCAGAACAGCTTGGTGGGCCTGGGGTCCTGCACTTGGTAGCAATCCAAGGATTTTTGCCAGGCTGGCTTGGTCCTTCCTCATCAGTTTTTTCCCTGAAGGTAGATTCCCTTGGAAACACAGACCTACACATGTGCCCACATGCAGGTATTCTAGGAAACACTGAAAGCTAGACAAGTGCCTTCCTATTATATGTGTAAAGATATTCTCCTTTGACAGACATTTTCATTTCAAAAACCCAGTCCTAGACAGAAGGTATTTTCCTTTTATTCTCAATATATTACTTTTAATATATTCAATATGCCTCATTAACACATCCAGAAAGGTTTTGACATCTTGAAGACTCTGCTTCAAAAGTTTCTGCTTTAATACTTTTTGCTTTGTTTTGAAACTACTTTAAAAATCCAAAATGCTACCAAAAAGGCCAACTAAAATGTAATATAAACAAGCTCAAGTCCAGCTGAAAGGGAGCTTTACAGTAATGGTCTGGGTCTAGAAATCCTTATAAAAAGGCTTTAAGTTCTTTTTATAAAGGATTTTCTTCTATCAGATAAATGCTTTCTTTGCTCTGAGTAACTTTCTGGTGATTTCTTGCTTGAAAAAGGATTTGTTGAGTTCTGAGATCTGTTTAAGCTCCAGGAATAATGCCCCTTCATCTAGGTCACAGTTCACGTAAGAAGTTAAGAGAAGTCCTCTTTTTCCACAGGCCAAACATCACTCCACGCCTTTACTCTTTGGAGGGAAATGCCACATCCCACTCCACACTCATTTATCAGCCAGGCCAAATCTCTACATGCAGATTTTTAAAGATGTGAATTGAATTTCTGCTAGCACACTGCTGGGGTAATTTGAGGGTTTTCTGTGTTCCAGGCTTTCCACCGCTGTAAATGTCTGTTGAATAATTTGTCTGAGAAACCTCCCTGCAGTGGCTTTCCTGTTATTGCCTTTTTATGGTACTTGGTGCAGGACACCTGCACTCCGTGGCTGCACTCAGCCTGGAAAGCTGCCTGGCTGAATAGGCCTGGCTGCTGCTGCCCTGCTGAAAGCCAAACACAGGTGAGTTTGCTCATCGTGAGACCTTGTGCTGGAAGTCCTTGTTGCAGGAAGGACTCTGTTTGTGATGCCCTGATCCTGCCTCCTTGGAGCGCACGATGGGGCTGAGTTCAATGACTTCACATGCACAAGGTGAGTCATGAGCTGAAGTGCACTCTGAGATGAGCTCATTTTCCCTAATATACTTGGCCAAATCTATGTCTATTTAAATGCTTCTGAGAAAGGGAGAAGAAAAAAAGTCACTAGAGAGAATGACAAAAGGATTTTATTTTGGTACCAGTGTATTAAACACCTGTATCAGCAGATTCTTGGATGTCGTCTCTCTTTCCCAGCTTGCCTTCTGGTCTCCATTACTGAGAATATTCAGTGAATTGCTGCAGTGAATTACAAACTGCTCAGGATTATTCTTCTATGCCCTCCCCCTTGAAAGATCTAAATAGAGTGTGAAGATAAAGGGAGGAGGGGGTCACCATTATTTCCACGAGAATATTTAGGAGGTTTTACTCACATTTGAGAATGGAGGACTTATAATAATGTCTAAAAAGTGCATTCCTAAGCAAAACATAGTGTACAAGAAATAGTTGTTACATTTGTTGAGAGCTGTTTATAGAACAGAAAGAAAACATTGTCCACCATCTATGATATGGTGAAATCACTTGCCTGGTAAATAACATTCTGCTTAGGGTTACAGTAATGAAGAATTTTATCTACAGCCACTGCAGTCATAGTTGCAGCCCTTGTAAATACTCTATTTACTTTTATTTAGGCAAGCACATTAACTGAGTGTTAGCCAGACTACTAAAGGGAGGATCTGGGTATTTTTACCTTTCCCACCTCACCTGAGAGGTGCTCAGTTCCTAGGAGACTGCAGGCTGAGGGATCCTCATGATGATGCAAATGGTTGCAGCTCCAATAATGACAAAAAAACCTTAATTCAGAGGGAATGTAATCCATTAGGGCTGTGCAATTGATAAGATGATCATGAAGAGACATTCCTTTGAAAAAGGGAACAGGAAAGAAAATATGTTTGATGCAAGGTGTTATGTGAGGAAGTGGTAGCCTTTGGTAAGTAACGTTCAAAAAACCCACTTCTCTTAAAATATATTCCATTGACTAACAATCATGTGCCAAAATTAAGCTAAATTACATTCTGACCATTCTTCAACAGAGTTTAAAAGTTCTGATTAATGACAGTGGTTGAACCATTAATGTAAGTCCTTAAAATATAAGTAGTTCCTTGGTACTTTCCACTTTAGGTCATCTTTCTTTGGGAAAAAACCCACACAACAAAACCAGATGCTGCTCTACATGCATAGGAGAAATCAATGGGTGGGATCAATATTCCCTCCACAGGTAATAAATGCTGAGAAGCATTTCTGTCTATCTAAATTGATCCTAGAGAATTCTTTAAATTGGTTCTGATGTGTATAAAAACCATTTCCCTATTGATCAAAGCTTTTCTTGCTTGCTTTCTTTGATATGTTATTTCATCTCTGCCATCAGGAATGGTCTCAGGCTTCTGTATGCAGTTATGATAAACAGAATTTCTTCAATCCACACAATTTTTATTTTTTTTTTTAATTGAAACCCCGAAATAGCTGTGTTTGTCTTTGAAGGTGGATGCTTTCCTTACAGTTAGGCAGTGCAAAGTAATTTTTAAATGGGGGAATTTATCACATTGGAATTATTTGCAAGGAAGTCTGAAGTAGCTGCTGTACTTTTACCTGAAGCAACTGCCCAAACCCTGCTCCTCGACTGCTCTGTTGTCTCTGAGAGGAGGAGCTGCTGGAGCAGAGGGGTTTGATCAGTCACTGTCCTTGTTCTGCTCCGTATGTGAGCTGAAGGGTTTGCCTGGGCTGCTGAGTCTCTGGAAGATGTGATGGGAGCAAGCAAACGGTGCCAGTTATCAGGGAGAATGTCTCAGCCTGACGTGCTCAGGGAGCTGTGCAGTTGGTGACTTCTCTTACAACGTGATTTTACTAGAACTGCAGCTGCTGCACTGCTCCCGAAACATTAAGTATTGGCAGGCTAAAACCAAACTTTTCAGACTATTTGCTAATGGAATGTTGCAGAATTAGTAAATTAATGTGCCCAAAGAAAAGTTAAATGCTTTAATAGGCATATAAAAGGGGTCACCAGTGAGGAGGGGTGGTGGTTTGCTCCGAAGTTGTCACGGTTTTCAGCTGTTTGAACATGTGAAGCAGTGTATAGTGGGGTCCTGGCAAGGTTTCACTCAAAATTCATCGTACGAAGAAGACAGTAATCATGGCTGTGATTTCTGTTAGGCTCCTATGAAATATAAATTGCCAAACTGTCTTTTGACAAGTACAGGTTTTGTTCCTTTTACCCCAAGTAATTTGGAGCCATCAACCCAGCAAATTAATCTTGTCTAGTTCTGTCTTCTGAAGAAATGCACTAACAAATTAGATTGCTTCAACACGCCTGCACTATTTTAAATTTATCCACCGGTTCAAATTAGGAGATGGATTTCATACTGTATTCACAGGAAGGGCTGTGGTTCCTTAGAATTTCCACAGGGGCACAGTATGCAAAGTTCCTGGCAGGTGAGAAAAAGCAGGTTTCTTACTTATATCTAACACAACTGAGCCTCACTGAATGCAGTAACTTTGCTTTTAAATTCACATGTTTAGGTCAGGGTGGACACACAGTAAATTTGGTGGATTTTTTGCCAGATTCCTGCTTTTGGCACTTTATGGCTACAGCCTTTATCAACTTTATGTACATTTGGAAAACTTACAAGAACAGATTTTCATACAAGATAATTCATTTTAACTGCCCCATTCTCCAGAGTGGGTTATGTGTCCTAAAAGGAAAAGAAAAAAAATAATTACTAAAATATTACTATCTCTGAGGTACTAAATGATTTTAGGGTTCAGTTCTGGTCTCAAAACAATGTAGAGATACAGTTTTAGTAGCAGGAATAGTTCTTCTACAAGGGCATGGATGATTTTTGTTGTTTAAAGTACAAATGTATTTCCAACCCAAACACCAGCACTGCGTTTGTAATTAATCAATGCCTAAAACCAAGAGCATTGCCAGTCCAGGGACGAGAACAGAGCTTTTCTCTGTAGGACAATTTTTATTGAAACCGACAGCAGCACTTAACTCCAGTGCTGGGGAAAAAAGGGAACTGAAGGTGCAGTGATTGCTCAGAGTAACTTCAGTCTGATCCAAGAAGAAAGGTGACTGTCCAGAGATTCTCTGGCTGCCCCGCAGCTCCCGGGTGAGATGGGATTCAGACGAGCATTTTCACGGAAACCCTGTGTTTCACCATCCCCTGGGGGCAGTTTGGGGTCTGGCTTGGCTCCACATTTCTCTGTGGCTCTCCAAGGAAGGACTGAAGCCTGAGGTTTGCACATGGAGTCAACACCACCAGCCAAGGACATTTTAGTGCACAAATAGAGTTTTTTCTAGGCTAAGCTGTCATCCCTCCTAACAATTCCTTGCACGGAAGTTGTTTGTACCTTTAATTGGCTTTGCTACCTTTCTTTACCTTTTCCAACTCACCGCATCCTTTTTGAAGCAAGTGACCAGATGGTCAGAGCGTTTGTTATTCTAAGGACATAACAGGGGTGCATCAGAAAAATTAGTGCTTGTGTTGTAGCAATGGGCAACAGCAAATCAGCTGTAATTGTACCAAGGCGGCTGCTGCAGGGGCTCTTTGTGGTGGCAGTGTGCTTTGTCATCACGCCTTGTCTGCCAGGTTGAGGAGGAAGGCTGAGCTCAGGACTGGCGTGGGGCCAGCCACAGCAAAGCTTCCCTTCAGCTCCCCGCGCTGCCAAGTGCACCAGCAGATCCAGAGCAGGTTCTGGAAGTCTTGTGAGCTGGAGATCTAGAGGCTGGGAGATGTAGAGGTCAGAGTCTTGGAGACTTGGCATCTTCTGAGCAGAATCTGTTCACTTCAATGCAAATCAGCCTCACTGCTGAGTTCAGTGAGTTTCCATAGACCAGCCCCACCTGACAGTTGGGGCAAAGGTATGAAGAACAACGCATCTCCAGGCTTTTATCTTCCTCCAGCATCATATCAAAGTGCCTTTGTTAGTGACAAGTAAGCATCCTTCATTAAAATACAGCTTTGCATCACAATTATGTAGTAGTTTTTGTTTGCTTTCCTAATTGGAGAACATTTTGAAAGAGCAATAAAACACAATTTGTTCCCTCTTCCCAAAATGAAACATCTCCTTTTGGAAGGAAGGAGGGAGTAAATTTACATTATAATGAGCAAATTGTTATGAGCCCATAGATCAGTGCTGACATAAAGGGTGAGGAAATGAGATGCTGTCACTTTGTGCATTCCCCCTCGCGTGCATCCGCCTGTGCATCCTGCTGCTACCGAGCAAGGGAGCGGCTGGACTTCGATAGTCAGCCATAGTAACACATCCCAACTCAGGGAAAAACTCCTCTGAGCTGAATATTCTTCACCAGGCTGCCAAGTGCCCTACATGCTTTCCCCAGCGAGTGCTAGCGATGAAGGCACGTGCAGGGTACTACTGCACCTCCTCAAGGTGGTTGTTTCTTATTGACCCTCTCTGTTTTCCTGTTGGCTTTGTCATTTCCCGGGACTGTGGGAATACTGGCATGGACTGACAGGATGAGTGCTATGGCTTTGGTTCAGGCATGGGACTTACCTAGCACTTAGAAAAATGCAGGGTTGGGGTCGGCCCCTGCCCTGCTCAGCCCAGGGAGTGAATGAGCTGAAGCTTTGTCTCCGTTGTCACTCTGTCCTGCCCTTACTTTCTGGAAGTGGACTGCGGCTGTCCAAACCTTTTCTCCTGCCTGTCCCTCTCGGTAACAACTGGGTTCACTACTGGTTTTGAAAAGCTGGAAGTGACATTAAGCCTCGGCCCAGCTGTTGTGGTGTCAGGGCTGCAGGCGAAATGGCATTTGTTTGGCTCCTGCAGAAGTCATCCAGCGATTGCCTGGAGAGTCTCGCTGCAAGTGCAATCCATATGCAATGCTTCTGTCAGCAAAGACTTGCTGGAGGAGAGTTTATAATAAATATTCACATCTGCTGCTTTGGACACTCTAATCCATCCTACAGATCTTTGCTGGGTCAGGCTTTGTTCTAGATGAAGAAGCCGGGTAGTTATAAAGGTTTGCAAATAGGGCATATTTATCATGGTTAGCTCTACTTCCTAGTTCCCTTTCTCGCACAAATATCCATGACCACACGAAGCAGAAGTTGTGGTTAAATATTCTTGGTGCATTTGTAAGCTGTTTTAGGCTACGTGTTTCTTTTGGTAAATGGAGAAATGAAGCCATCAGATCTTCATGAGCAGAACAGAGAACATCATGGTTATGACCTAGTTTGAATGGAGGGACAATATATTCCCTGGATAAACTGTACATCACATAGGCACACCCAGGGCCCTAAATTGTTAAAACTGGGATAAACTTGTCCATGCTCATGTCTGTTGGGCAATATGTTCCCATTGGCTGTTTGGTGAATAACCTGAGTTACTAAAAATAGCAAAATATCTCCTGTTTTTCATAATCTTCCCAAAAATGATGACCTTGGTGCCAGTTTGACTTTGTCAGTGTCAATATTAATTATTTTTCTGCTGGTGATGTCTTTGCTTTCAGAGAGAAAATCTCAATACATAAGAAGAGCTGTAATCGTTTGAAGGGTATATTGAACTTGCTCCAAATAGAAAAAAGGTGTTTGACCAGGATCAGAGCTGACAGTACAGTGATCCCGTTGTTGTTAGGGCCACATCAGCTCTGAAATGAATGTATTGATTTTTTTTATTTTTTTTTTGGTACGTGAAACTCATGGTTATCATAGTTAATTTCTAAAGGAGAACCTTTATCTAGAGGCTGGGTAAGTAAGAGGCGCTTCAAACATAACACTTACCTCTGCATTTATTTAAATAGGAAGATAATAAACTTAAAAACACATTCTGCTTCCTTAAGAGCGTTGAAAACTGAGTCCATTTGTTTTGCAAAGAAGCACATGGAAACTGAGAACTCTATAGAAGCTTTTTTAGGTTTTCTTTTATTTTTTTCTATTGTTAAACCCTATTCTATACTAAGGATTTAATTATCGTTTTTTCCATAAGGATGTAAGGGAGCAAGCACTCAGTTCAGTTAGATGCCTCACCTTCTGGAAATTCAGCTGAAAACCCACATCTTCATGTCTTAGAGTGGTACAAGAAAAGCAGTGTCAAAAGCATGGTCTGGTGTTGATACCTCCAGGTATCAGGAGAGCACCTACTACTCTGGTGCTCGGTCTGTGTGTCAGAATCTGTCCCTGAATAATCATATCCAAATTGAAGTGATTGTCCTGCTCTGCCCTGCACTGGGCAGCCCAACCTTGAGTACTGCAGTGTGCAGTTTTGGTCACTGTAACATAAAAAAATTATTAAGTTATCAGAGAGCATCCAGAGGGCAACAAAGATGGTGAAGGGCCATGAGGGGAAGCCGTGTGAGGAGTGGCTGCGGGCACTTGGTCTGTTCGGCTGGAGGAGACTGAGGGGAGACTCATCGAGGTCTGCAATTTCCTTGTGAGGGAGAGAGGAGGGGCAGACACTGATCTCTGCTCTCTGGGGACCAGTGACAGGACTGAGGGAATGGCCTGAAGGTGCATCAGAGGAGATTTGGGTTGGATATTAGGAAAAGGTTCCTCCTCCAGAGTGTGGCTGGGCACTGGTACAGGCTTCCTAGGGAATGTTCACAGCACCAAACCTAACAGAGTTCAAACAGTGTTTGGACAACACTCACAGGCACACGGTGTGACCCTTGGGGTGTCTTTTGCAGGGCCAGGAGTTGGATTCGGTGATCCTTTTGGGTCCCTTCCAACTCAGCAGAGTCTGTGATTCCATCAAAACACCCAGGCTCCTTATGAGGAGAACATGAGGTCTCCAGACTGACTTAATCGCTCCAAAATCCAATCTCATTGTTATTGATCTAACCAACTTTCTGTTAATTTATCTCAGAAAACGGGAGCACACACGCTTGCCTTTAAGGCCGCCGTCCCAAAACTTTAAAGCGCCGGTCTCTTGCGTAGCCTCTGCCGACCTCGATGCCTCTGCTCTGTGTTTCAGGTGGCGTGGTGGCCCTGGCCAGCAGCGAGGGCTCGGTGAAGGTGCTGTGCCTGGCCGTGGGCCAGATCTCCGTCCTGCGGGGCCCGGGCGTCGAGGTGCGCTGCGTGCGCTTCCACGGCCAGGATCACCTGCTCTCCGCGGGCGCCGATGGCAGGGTTTGCCTGTGGACCTGAGCACGGGGACACGCGCCCTTCGTCGCCTTCCACAAAGCGGTTTGGAAGCTTACAGTTCATAGCTCGTGTTTGCGTTGTTCGGGGAATAGTCGCCCAAACGGAGTGTTATTTGGCATTTTATCCAAATAAACCCCTCAGTTTCTCCCTCTTTCTCTTGGCACCGTGTTTTCCCCAACACCAAGAACCTCTCTTTTGGTGGTTTCTGGAGAAACAGCTTTACAATGACGCCTAATGCCAGCGCAGCCGAATTGCAAGGAGATTGATTTTTAATGTAGCGCAGCACGAGCCACAGCAGCCGGGGCGCCCCTTCCCCGGCGCAGCCGCCTGTAGGAAGGCGAGGCGAAGTTTCCACAATGCGGCCATGGGGGATGTTTTCCCGGACACCGCCGGGGCAGCGGCGATGAGCCGGAGCTGGAGAGCGCGGAGGGGCTGACGGAAGCCCCAAGCCGTGGATCCGAGGGGAGCCGGGCTGAGGGGAGCTCCAGCCCGTGAATCTGAAGGGAGCCGGGCTGAGAGGAGCCGGGCTGAGGGGAGCCCCAGCCGGTGGATCTGAGGGGAGCCGGCAGAGCCGAGGGGGGAGCGGGGCCGGGAGGAGCCCCAGCCGGTGGATCTGAAGGGAGCGGGGCTGAGAGGAGCCGGGCTGAGAGGAGCTCCAGACGGTGGCTCTGAGGGCGACCGGGCTGACAGGAGCTCCAGCCGCTGGATCTGCCGGGGGCCGGCGGATCTGAGGGGGACCGGCAGGTCTGAGGAGAAGCCGTCGCCCCAGCCGGCGGCAGGCGGAGCAGCGGCCGGGGCGGGGGCGCCCCGCCCCTGCATTATTTTTNCTCCCGCCTAAGCCGCGATCGCTCCCCCCCTTCCCCCGCCGAGGCGAAGCTGGAGCCGCAGGAGATCCGCCGGGCACAGGGAGGGGACAGGGATGGGTTGTTTTCTCTCCCCCGCCCGCCCCGAGACCTGAGGAGATGCAGCCCAAGTTCGCCGCGATGACTCTGCTGCTGGCACCGGGGTTTCTCCGCGGCATCGCAGCCTCCGGACCGCCTGAATCCTGCTCCCTCTGAATCCTCGGCGCCGGGTTAAAGCTCAGTTCTCATGTCGTGGTTGCTGGGCTGCCGCGCTCCCCTGTTTTGCGATGGGAGGTGGAGGAAAAGGGATTGTCCGTGAGTCAACACCGAAAACGTGATTAGGAGGAACTGCTTTCACTAATCTGTCTCTAACCTTTCAGTCCATGTTGGCCTGTGACCCCTCTCGGCTTTCACATCCAGCCTGATCAGGTAGGTGTGAATTATTCACTTGGGATGAGGGAAGGTGGATGGGAACGTTTCAGAGACTTACCTACGGTCCTGGCCTTTCTCAGGATGAGAAATGATGAGAAAGTTCAAGCTGTAAACTAATTCTGAGCCAAGCAGCATTTGTTTACTTGTTGAAATGTGTCCGTGCAAGACGTCTGCAGTCTGTCTGATTTCCAGGATCAAGCCGAGTGCCTGTGAGTTGCTGTGGGACATCTCAGCTGCTGTAGCAAAATAGAGTGCTCTTATTTATGATCTGGGGAGAACTTTTGTATATGTATATACATACAGACAGACATTTGTTTTGAGAGCTTCCTCACTAGACTCCAACAGATTCTCTCAATTGTTTCACGTTTCCTCAGATATTAATTACTTTGTTTGCTGCTTCCCCCCCCCCCAAATGCCCACAAATCTGCAGTGTTGCAACCTACCTGTAGCGTTAGGTGGGGAGATTCTCTGCTGTGTGGATACATAAAGCAACCGTATCTGCATGAATCGCTGGATTTCCAAACAGCATGTTACAGTAAATATTGCTGATAGGAGTAACAAGAGGGTGCATAGTCCTTGTGATGGAAACACAGCTAGTACTTCAATTAACAAGATATCTTTTCGAATTTGATAAAGCTTGTGTAATATCCGGTGTCTCCCTCTGTTGTGGCTTCAGAAAAACTGCTTTGTCAACAGGATCCCTTAGCTGCTTCTCTGGGATTAAAGCTTTCTCCTCCTGCTGCTGCTTTTTTGCTTCAATTAAGGGAGAATTAATTGCTGAACATCTGCAGTCCACCAAAAATGCCAGTATATAAAAAATGTCTCCCTGAGGCGTGGAGGGGTGTACGTGTTTGCCTGTGTGTGTAGGTTAATGCATGTTTGTGTGGACTCCGTGTGCCTGCGTGTGCATGCTCTGGGAATGGAGGAAAAGAAGAAGGGATGACACACACACCCCAACAGTCCTTTTTTTTTTTTTTGGTTTGTGCCAGGATCTACCTCCGTAGTTCTGCAGTCCGCGTAATGCTGATATTTCATCTCCTTTTAAAGTTTCCTGTAATACTTCGCCCAGTTTTTTTAAGAGAGGTCAGAAACCAGTTTGCTGCCAGGTTGCACTGTCTGTTGGCCGGTGTGTGGGCAGGTTGGTGGCAGTGATGTGGCACTGTGGGCAGCCAGGAGTGCTCCCAAGGCACCGGCACGGAGCCTTCGCCTGGCGCCGACTCTGCCGGGGGTCCCTCAAAGCCCCTCTCCCCCCCGGGTCCGTCCTAACTCCACCACAGCTCGCCAAAGTTTTAGAAAGGCTGCAGCTTAATCAGGCAGACACATTTCAGCGGCTCCATGCATTATGCAGACGTTTAACGTCCTGCGCTCCACGTTTTTTGCTGGGAACTACTGAAATGCTGAATAATGGAGAGGGTGAATTGCGTCTTTGCTTCTGTCGGGATTAAACGTACCTGCTGCAGGCTGGGCTGTGTCGGTAGCCCAGGAAGTCCCTCTTCAGAAATGCTGTAAATAAGATTCTCTGCTATTCCACCCCTCGCAGCCCAAGTTTAACCCAGCACCGTCTTTTAGATCAGACACAGATCTGACAACAGATTATGTTAAACTCCTTTTTCAGCTCAGGTTTCCCACCTCAGTTTAATGAAGTGGGCTGTGCTCCGTACGTAGCCCCAAGGGACCGTGGCCACCACAGGAGGTTTAGACCAGTCTTGAACTTGGCATCAAAACCCTCCGAGCTGCCCATCACCATGCGATTTCAAGCAGCTGGTTTAATTTCTCCTGCATCCAAAAACTCAACTGGAAAAATGAGGAAGGTAAAAATTAGATGATTCTGTGAGCCACCATTCCTTCAGAGATATTTTGTGGTCATATGCATCCAAGCATGTGTGTCTAAGTTAGGTATTTCACATGCCTTGTTCTCTTTAGCAGTAATTAAGAAGAGGTTTAATTCAAGTGAAACAGCGATAGTTATCTGTGCAGTTTAAAAACTGGGATTTATTCTTCGGCGCTGGTTGAAACAATGACCTTTGTAAGTCAATATTCCTTGAATTTTGAGTTTGTTCTCACTTCAAGCTGTTTGTTTTCAGACCACAGCACTGGTCTCCCTATGGAAGCAACTGTTTGTATCTGGCATTGAGGTCCCATGGAGAAGCTGAGGAGGGGGATGGCTCTTCATATCCATGAAGCCTGGATACTTCTGTTTGTGCTCCCTGGTTTGATCACTCCGGCTGCCATCAACCACGAAGACTACCCCGCTGATGAAGGGGACCAGACCTCCAGCAATGACAATCTGATCTTTGATGATTACCGGGGGAAGGGCTGTGTGGATGACAGTGGCTTTGTGTACAAACTGGGAGAACGTTTCTTCCCAGGACATTCCAACTGTCCCTGTGTCTGTACTGAGGATGGACCTGTTTGTGATCAACCAGAATGCCCTAAAATCCACCCAAAGTGCACAAAAGTGGAACACAATGGATGCTGTCCAGAGTGCAAAGAAGTGAAAAACTTTTGTGAATATCATGGGAAAAATTACAAAATCTTGGAGGAATTTAAGGTATGGAACCCTTTCTTCGGTATTTCATATTAGTATGCTTTAGGAATTGTGTTTTTGTTGGGAGCTCTCAAAGGCACTCAGTATTTGCTTACTGCCACTGATGAATGCTGAAGTTGAAGTCATTTTTAGCTGTGATGTAGGTCTGGCTCGTGTAAAAGCTGTCACCTCTCCCTTATGTGCCCTCCCCGAGTGGTCAGTCAGAATTCCCTGTGGGAATTGCCAGCCCTCCTTTGCTCATAGTATGGATCATGCTGCACTGCCAGTGGTGTGTAAACCAGTACTGAGTGCTCTTTAAGAACCCCTTTTGCAATTTGGGTAGCAAAAAATTGATGGCATGGAGCTGAGAGTTGTTACTTGTAACTGTAAGCATGCAAATAAGTAGATGGTAAACTCTTTAATTTTTTCATTTCAACTGCAATAAGGCTGTCTAGAATGGAGAAGATGAGCTCCTAGGCAGATGAGCATCCCAAGCAATGAGAGGCATGGGGTTTCATTGTAATGGTTGAGTTCATGTAAGGAATGTCATAAAGCAATCCTGAAATACAGCTTAAAACTAAGATGGTATTTTCCAAAACCATGACACAACCTGCAGTTCTCATTCTAATGAGTTTGATCCCTTGCTTTTAATTCTGCTCAGGGAAACAGCATTTCACAATAAGGAACAGGGGCAGTAAAAGCTGTAGGTACACAAGTTTGTTCTTGCAGGTCACGTGGCTTTAGGAGTTGAACCTTCATGATTAACAACAGCCTGTAACTCTTCATGGCTGTGTGCCTGGTCTTATTATACACTTGGCTAGTTTATTGTCTTTGCTGCAATGAAAATAATTTCATATAGGTCTGTGTACTTCACCAGTTCTCGGTAACACACACGGCAATTCCTCTTTTCACAGAAATTGCCATTATCAGGGAAGGTGGCAGTTAGCAGTTCCTTTCTTCTGTCATGTGTGGTGTATGTTTATCTTTTTCTGTCCATCTGAAACTGCAGTCACTGAGTCTGGGAAAGACCATTTAATGTCACAAACACAAGGAAAAGCAGATATATGAGGAACATCTCCTTGAGGGCCACCCTGACCAACCTGCTTTGCTTCACTGAGGGATGTGAAGATGCTGATCCTGTGACCTGCTCACATAACAGTTTCCTCTTGCCCTGAGAAGGCCTAGCCCAAGTTCATCCCATGATCTCACTTCAGTGGTCCCATTTTGACTGCTGTGTTGGCAGGCGGTGAGATGTCCCACCTAGGTGGTCAGGTCTTTATGTGAGAGGTACAAGGACTCGTTTTTAAGAAGCAGAAATTCCTAAGGACTCATTGAAGAGATTTCAGTGGGAGGGATAGATCCTGTCATTAAAGTATCTCTTGCGTGTGAATTAAGTGGAAAAGTAGTGATCACTTTTCCTGAAAGAAATAATTTCATCCTGATAACTGCTTAAACTCTAGCGAAACCGGACACAGGGGAGATAGGCTTTTGGAGAGTTAGGAGCCATCTGGTTCATTGCTTGTTGTGTTGGAATACTTGGGGTTGTGTGGGAAGCAAAGTTCCAGTAACCCCTGAGAAGCGCAAAGTAGATGGTGCCACGCCACCCTCACAGACAGCAACCTTCTGTCCAGGCCTAATGCGAGATCCTTCACACTTAATTTAGCTGACAGTCAAACTTTTGACCTCGACCTGTGTTTCGCTGAGAGCTCAGTATGCTGTGGAATAGGGCAGAAACCAATGTTCTGGAAATCTCTGTGTTTACCTAGAATAAACAGTGAATTGCTTTTTTCCTCGAAGTACTGTAGGAGAGTCAGACAATGGAAGATCGCTCCTAGGGGTGTTTGGTGGGGAAAAAAGAAGCACCTGTGAACTATGACTTTATAAGTTTTACAGGAAAGACAGAACTTCAGGATTCAGGAAGCTGCTGCTCTGAAGTCTTGACTTTTATGAGGCACCCAAGCATTTTGCTGTTTATTTCAGCAGAATAAGGATTTTACCTGCTATCTCTGCAGATGAAATCCTGAGCAGTTCATAGGTTTTACAGGCTCTGAGCTCTGCTTTTCCCTCATCCTGTTGAATTTACAAGGTCTGCAAACTTTCTCTCATCCATTCCGCACACACTGAAGTGAAAGACGAGAGGCTGTTCTGACTCCAACCCAGGCTGCTTTCAGTGCAAACAGAGGCACTGTTTTATGTGGTCTCAGAACCCTTTCACCCACTTGATTTACTTTTGCTGGTATGTAGGTTCCAAATCATCATCTATAGAAGTGCTTGTCACTGCTGAGTTTCAGCTGAAATTAGCCTCTATTTAAAAATCTTTTCCTAGTGTGTGTCTGTGTGTGTGTGCCAGGACTGACTCATCTTGTTGAAATTTCAGCTGCCTGATCTTTCACAAATTGGGATTAATTTTTTTCCCTCTGAATTTTTTTTTCCTAGGATATCAAAATCTGTGAGAAGTTTCCAGTTGGGTGAATTTTCCTGTATTCTTTCTAGATTTTTTCTTAGGTTTAGAGTGAGAAATCCAAATGTGATTTAATCTTTTTTCTTACCACTGGCAGTAACTGTGATGCTCTCAGGGTAAGGGAGTAGTTACAAAGGCCCAATTCTTGAATATTTAGCTTTCTTCTAGTGAACAGATCTTGTGCATCTGAGTTTTTGAGTCATAACAGTCATAAGCACAAAACAGAAACAAGACAACAAGCCATGTAGCTTAGACAGCTGTCCAAATATTTATACTTGTGCCCCTCAATCATTAACATGTGCAACTGAAATGCTTAACTGAAGTTCAGTTGTAAATCTAAACCCATTAAGAGTTTTTCTTGTATCCATTTGTAAAATTTAGTGTCCCTGACAGATGGCTTGGTAACACTGTGTAGCATCTTCTTAGGTCTGTTATGGGTCCTGGGAGATGCTGGTGGGTTTGCAGCCCCAGCTGCCCATACGGAGCCTGCCTCACCCCTGGTTGCAGTGGGGCTTATCCCCAGCTTTGGCTGAGGCTGTGGTTCCACCTGGAAACCCCTGCAGGAAAGGCCAGCACATCTCTCTAATGTTAATCATGGTCTGATCCAATGTGTCTAACATACAGATTGATGCACCACCAGTGGGCAGGATTTTGGTACCTGTGGGGCAGGAGAGAGGGTGGGTCTGGTGGGTTTTGCTGGGATCCATCTCACTCTTTCCCGTCTTGTTTTCCGCCTTTCTCTTTGTTGGACTCGAATGTGGTCTCTCGGGTCCCCACTGGCCCCTCTGAGAGCAGGGGTGGAGGCACCGTGGTGGCTGCAGGGAAGGTGTGAAGGATGCTGGCAGTCTCAGGCTGTTTTCTCCAGAGGGATCTAGCAGGGACTCGCGGAGTCTCTTGGCAGCTGCTTTTGCTTCCACGCATCATCCTTGCTTTGATTTCCCTCCTGGAGGTTAAGGTCTGAGTCCCAAGTGCTCTGCGCTCGGCTATAGGAGCAGAGATCTTTCAGGGAGGTTGTTAACCCTCCCCTTTCTTCTCAGAGAGAGCAAACAAGCAGGCAGAGATTGGTTTTGGTCAGTGTAAGTACACATGGTTGTGTTATAAGTGAATGTTCCCAGCCAGCAGCTGATGGGAAGTTAAGGAGACAGTGTTCGGCCAGCGTGACGGATGTTCACTGGCAGCTGATGGAGAAATCCTGCAAATGTCACTGAGGCTACAGTTTCCCTAAGTGCTGATTAGTTCTTGCTCTGTTGCGTGGCTTACAGGCAGAAAAGCACACACCTTTGAGAAAGGGAATGACGGTGTGGTTACAGGGTTTGTAGCCACAGTGAGGAGCCGCTGGAAGAGGATTGGGTTGTCAGTTTGGAAAGGCCATAATCAGCTCTGAACTTCCTGAGTCTCCTATCACCCAACAGAGGCACATCCAGAATAACCTCCTGCAGACCTCTGGATATGTAGCAGAATGCCATTGCTGGGAGATAAATGGTCAGTTCTCAAGAGATTGTCAAGCTGGCATCTTGAAATATTCTCTCGATTTTAGGCTGACAGGCAGGGGCTGCTCCCTGTCCCTGCAGGAGGGTGAGCATGGTACCATCCTCCAAGGCAGTGGCAGACATTTCCTAAGCACAGACATTAAAATATCTGTGTTATCCTGGCAGAACATTGGGTGAGTTACCCTTTGGGTGGAACATGAGAGGTTTTGGCCTTCTTGATGGTGTTCAAATAAGATGAGCAGCATCAACCTGCAGCTGTGAACTTGAGCTTGGAAACCACTCTGGACATTTTTTGGGTGCTCTTCAGTGTCTGCCCTCCTTTCTGCCAAGCACAGAGCTGCAATTTCTTCCAGTCATTGGCTCTGGCAGTGCTTACCCTCTGCTGCTGCCTTTAATTGCCCGCCCTTCCCAATGACTTCTCCTCTTCCTTGTCCTCTCCCCTTCCACCTCCGCTCCTCCCAAACCTATCTTCACTGAAAAAGTCCCTAGGTGTGCCGAAATATTTGTCCCTTGCATCAGCACAAGTGCGGAGAGATGTGAAAGCAACCCTTGCTCTTGCCCTTGTCCTTTTCCTCCACACTGGGAAAAAAAAAAAAACAACAAACAGCCAACAAAAAAGTCAGGAAAGGTGACATTTTTGCTTCTAGGGCAAAATCTCTGCTGACTTGAAAAGAGCCAGGATTTCATTGCTAAAGTTCTACTTTATTTTCCTTTCCCCGCTCCCTGCCACTATATCTTAAGTTCATTGCTTTGTTTTGTCCACAAATCACCTGTAATCCTTCAGTGAAGGTTTTTATATCTTGCTGACTTTATGTCTTCTTGAGCAGTGCTTTGCACAGTAGGGACACAGCTCTAGCAGGGTTCTTCAGGGTGTAATCAGAACCCAAAATATATGAGGGGCTGTATAAGCATAGCATTATCATACGCTAATTCTCAGCTCATTATGGAAACCTTTACTTCAGAATAGTGGCACCTCCTTCTCCTTTGTTAATGCTCTTTAAAATGTTTTATTAATGCAATTATCTGGCTGTAAGTGAACAAAGCAAGGCCTCTCATCAAAAGGCACATGCAGGCAGGTATGCAGCTGCTACCCCAGCATCTCGCAGCCACTGGAACGCCGTGTGTCCATCCTGACACTGGAGAAAAGGAGGCAGTGGAACCAGAGAGTGATTCCCACCCCCAGAACCGTGCCAGAAATAGAAATTGAGTGGTGTAAACAACAGGCTGGCTCAGACCACCAGGTACCCAGCCTAGGAGTGCAAGCTTATCAAATATGGATGGAGCACCTGGCATGTTCAGAGTGTTACTGATGGGCTGGTGCTCTTGGGGGAGAAACAAGAGTGTGGCAGCCCTGGCTGGAGAGGGCCCCCATTTTAATATTGGCAGTTTCTCTCCAGGGTGTGTGCAGCAGGGGTTTTTTTCTGCTATGACTCAAACAAGTGATGCTTTTTCATTTTTTTCCCCCTTCTTCTTCTTGTGTGTTCTGCAATTTCACATATGGCTAGAAAATCATAATACAAAAGAAATTTCAATAACGTGCCTGTGCTTTAATAAAAGGAGTCATGAACAATGCCAGCTCTGAAGATCGCACACAGCCATCGAAATCAGACAGGGGAAACAGAACATCAGTCAGATGGAAAAGTATGATTTATTATCTCCCTCCTGGCAAAATTACAGTGACAATGTCTATGCAAAGGAATCTAAAATTACTGACTTACTGTATTTCTGTCATAATTTGTACCAAGAAAACATACTAAAATAGATAGGCCTGTCACATATTGATCTATAGTGAAACCTATTTTTGAAATTATTCTATGTACTTAGCTACTGATTCTGTAACATATATATCACATTATGCACAAATATATTATTACAATAGGTGAAAGAAGATGGGCTTTTTTCAGAATTTGGGTAAAAAAATCCGTGGAATTTTCTTCCTTGGATCACAGTAATACATGGGAGGCCCCAAAAGCTCAGAGTTCAGTGGCACCTGCTGTGCCACACACAAACTGTCTCAGAGCTCCCCACTGAGATGGGTGAGACCAAACCTTGAGCATCCCCACGGTTCAGAATCAGCAGGAACTGAGCACGAGCCCCCTGTTTCAGGCAGGCAGCAGCCCAGCGCAGAACCCAACCTGTACGTGCAATCCCAAGGGATTGGTATTTTTCCAGTAAATGTGACACAGGAATTAATGTCTGCCCAACATTTGCGCTGCCAGAGCTGTGGCTGGGCTTGCAGTTATTCCCTCCAGGAAACAGCCCATGGGCTCTGCTTGCTTCCAGAATTGGGGCTGTCCAGGGAGCTGCTGAAAGAGAGGGGATATCTCTGCACAGCCAGGGGAGAAGCGCTGGCACGTCCCCTGCCCGCCCTCCGTCGCTGCTGGAGCCTTGCTGTTAAGAAAATGGAATATGTAGCACATGCAGGTGTTACCAGCTCTTTCCAAGAGTGGTAAAATCAAGTCTGAGGCTTTATTTCTGTGCCAGACAGTGCTCAGTGGGGCCAAGGAGAGAACTGCTCATCCCTTGGCTCCCCCAAGCTGTTCATCTCTGTCACCCAGGGTGTTTCGGTGGGGCTGGTGAGCAGCAGGTCCTCAGGTCATCAGCTTAGGAAGAAGGATGTCATCCTTAGCAACATTCAAAGCTCATTGGAGAGAAGGATTTTTAGGAAACTACTTCCTACCAGAGCGAGGGGAAGCACAGGTGTGTGTTTGTTGCCACTGGAATGAGCTCTATGCAGAACTGTATTTGTTAAAAATAATGCTCAATCAGCCAATTATTCTAGTTACGGTTTTAAAAACTATAATTAGGTAGGTTATGGGGTGACAATACTCAGTTTAATTGCAAAATAAGGATACGTGAGGCTTCCTTACTCTGTTCTGTGGTAATTTCAGGGGTAATTCTTTGGGAATGACAGTAAAATCAGTATGCTTGGAGAAACAATAGGGTTTGAACAGCTCCTGAAAGCAGGGACTCTCTCAGTCTGTTAACTGTGGTCATCCCAGTCAGCAAACCTTTCTGACTGAGGGTTAGCCCAGTGTGCTCCCTGTGTATTCTCTCATCACAGATAACCCATTCAAACCCATTTTCAGTTCACATCCTTCCCAGCTTGTGCTCAAAACCAAATGATGACATCCCCTGAGGGACAGAAACCTCCCAGGCCCTGCTGGCTGCTCTCCTGAGGGTTTCAGCACTGGAATCAAGCACTGGATGCAAGGGGGCAGGCAGGATAATTTGGAAAATGCCAGGTTCTCTGCTGCTCTGAACTGCTGCATCTCCATGATCCCAGGTGACCTGCTGGGATGTTACACCGGTGTGAAGTTTGGTACCAGTGAGGTACCTCTCTGTGGAGTTTGCATCATGCTGAGCTGAGGCAAGTTCAGGAAGGAGGTGAAGGAGGCAGCGTGTTGGGATGCCAGCGGGGTGCAGGAGCTCCTGCTGTAGTACCAGGGAACAGCTTCTCTTGGGCCACAAGAGGTGCAAAGCCACAGGAAAGGGCAAAGCTGAGGGTGACAGAGCACTGGAGTCTGCGCTGTGGGGCAGAGGAGCTCCCACGTGCCCTTGGCCACTGCACCAGCCAGGAGTCTCCTGCCAGTCCATCACCCTGCTGATTTCCAGGGCTCGAGCTGCATGGGGACACAGAGCTTGTCTCGAGGCAAAGCACCAGGGCTCGAGGTTTGCATTCAGCTGGGCTGAAAAACCATCATCTGGGTATCTTGTGAGTAAAACAGTCCAAATCCATCACCGTTGTAAACCTGTAGCCTGGCCAGTACTGTGGCTGGCTAACAATCCAGACAGCAAACTGCAGGAGAGAAACGGGACCAAGGTCCAGATCTCCTGCCCCGTGATGACTGGTTGTATTATACCTGCCTCCAGAACAGAAATTCAGTGTTTTATCAGTACACGGAGCTGATCGCGCCACCTTCTCCCGTCTCTCAGTGTGGACAGAGGAGGAAACAGCAGACTCAGGTATAGGGAAAACACATGTGAAAGGGATCACCTTTCTGGCCAGGTCCTCCATTCCTTTCTCCCCGCTCCAGGAGACTTTCTCCTAGATATGGCTCCTTCATTGCAAAAGCCAACCAGGAGGGAATGGAGAGCAGAAAGCTGCCAGCTGGACTCGCTTTCCCTGCTGGCATTAAAGGGAGCTTAACAAATGTGAAGCGCACACAGACATTTTGTCTGTGTCCGAACAGGGCTGCACTTCACACATGGGAGCCACGGTCCCATCTGTCATATCTGTAACCTTTCAGAAGGAGTCCCCTTCCCTGGGCACTGGGCATGTCTGAACTAAAAAACTGTTGTAATCGAGTCAGAAAAATTATCACCAAAGTAATAGAGAGCTCCGGTCCCCTCAGCCCCAGGGCAGGTGAGGTGCAACTATTGTAAGGAATAAAATGAGACACATATCAAAGCAGAGAGAGCGTTCTTATGGAAGAAGTGCAAAGTCATGTTTTTACAGAAAGCTTTGCTACTGCTCTCGGGAGAGAAAAGCAACCACGAGACTGCAGATACCCAGCTCTGGTGGAAAAGGGGCCAGGACTCGGCTCAAGGTTGTCTCTCTCATCAGCTAATGGAGGAGTCACTCCTCAGACCCAGACATGGTTCCAGGAGACCTTTAAAGTCATCAAATTGTGCAGCACAGAGCAAATCTGTGAGTACAAAGCTCCTGAAGCCATCACGATCCTGACTCATGAGATGTGGGCCCAGGATGCCAGGATGAGGGACATCTTCTGTGCCCCTCATCTGCCCTACTGATCTGTAGAGCTCCCCAGGAGCGTTTGCTAAAGAATGGCAAGGATTATGTTGTTCCTGGTTATGGACAGGCATGGCCTGGGAGTGAGGGGAGGAGAGGAATACCCGACCTGGGACCATTGGAGCATCCTTGTGCCTTTCCATCTCCAGAAGCCAAGCCTGGTCACCAGCATGCTGGGAAGACTCTTATGTTAGTAACGTTTGTATGTGTGTTGAGGCCTCCCTTAAAAACAGGACCTCAGCATCTGCTTCTGCTGCTTCTGCTGCTTCTTGGAAGCCAGGTCCTTGGTTTAGCCAATCTGCAGTGTGGTGCAAGCATTTTTCAATTTTTGGATGGCAAAGTTCATTTGTATTGCTAGTGCTCCATGTAAGTAGGATACAGCTCCAATTTTTTCTCTGCAGATAAATTATCTAATGACTTAGTAGTTTTTTCCTGTTGCAAAGTCATTTGCAACCTGATGGTGTTTTCGGTGAGTGCACTTGTCTATAATTACTCAACAGATTAATTATTTGAGCAACTTTCCACCTATGGAAAATCCAAGCGGTTACAGTTTTTGTAGTGTCATTGTTTTTGTATTTCCCCTAGCTAAAGGGATGATTTTTATTTTATTAAGTAAGTGAAAAAAATGAGAGAATTTTTTTCCCTTTGCTGGTTTTTGTATTGGCAGATACAAAAGAGTCATTTACCAAAATTTTAACACAAATTGGGTAGTTTTTTATGCACTGCTAATAGTGAAAGCCAAGTGAGCAGCCCAGAAGAGAAGTGGGCAGGTTTCAGTCTCACCTCCAGGTGGGACTTGTTCAACAGCTCCTTCTCCATGAGTTTGGCACCTGCAAAATTTCTCAGCTGAAAGCTCTCCCTGAATTTTCCTGCAATCTTCTGCTAATCTGCCTGAGATCATAGGCAATTTCAATAACAATGAAAATGATTCTAATTTCTCCTCCAGGAGTATCTCTGATGAATGCTATCCCAGTTCCTTTTCTATTCCTCTCCCCTGGTTTATGACTTCCCACCTCAGCCATAATGTGGAAGCCATTTTTGCCTCCAAATTTATTCATCAGGTCCTTTCAAACTTTCTTCCCTTTCTTGCTTCCTGCCAATAAATCCTCCACCTGAAACTGTAGCTACAGAAATAATTTCCATCAGAATTGCCATTGTCCTTAGCATCATTAAAAGTTACAGCTCCTCTTAAGGTGTAAGTGCCCAATTTGACAGACTTCACTCTGCATCGCTCTGCTCTTCCTGCTGCTCTGTCTGCATCGAGCAGGATGCTGTCAGTCCAGCCTGTCTCAGGGAAGAGGCTGAATGGGATTATCTCTTGAAAACAAAGAGGGAGAGACTGACAGCAGCGATGGTTTTCAGTTTTTCTTTCCTTGGAGCCCAGCACTTGAAGGGGATGGGACACATGCAGGCCTGTAGGCAGGAGGTGCATGTGGATACAGCTCGTGGGTCTGCATCTATGGCAGGGTGTGCAGAAGTGCCAGGGGAGAGCCATTGCATCCACCTTGGCACCTGCAGAAATGCAGAGGATGGCACCTCCCTTTCAAGGGGTTGGCAGTTCCTTTTCTAACCTGTACTCCAAGGGGGGAAAAGCATTTCAACCCCATATTCAGTAAAACTGCCATGAAAAGCATTCTTTCCCTTTGCAATATCACCAGAAGCGGCACATCCTTACACACCACGTCCTTTCTGGTGTTTGAAGGAGCTGGGAGCTGACACGCCTGATTTTGGTTTGCAGTGGTACCGAGAGTCCCAGCATCCCCTCTGCCTTTGCTCCAATGTGCTGGCTCCTTGGGTTTCCCCAGGGCTCCGAAAACAAGCCCACTGGCTTGATTTTGTGCTTATACCCCTCCTCAAGTTCCAGTCAACCAAGCAGATTTCTCCAGTCATTCTGGTCATGCTGTAAATCCACCTGTTTGACTCTGAAAAACACCACGGGCCCCAATAACAGGTATACTCAATTCAGTGGAAATACTTGGATTGTCTTCCATGGGTGTGGGCAGCCCCTGCACGATGATCCGTAGGTGCACTATGACATGATTAGATGGTTGTAAACACTTACATGGAGCTTTTCTGTTTTGTTCCCCGGAAGGAATGTCAAGTATTGCTGATCCAGTAGTTGTGAGGTCTGTATTGCTGTGTGCCTGTCTGTAGGAGCTGTGTACGATTGGTGAAGGGCTGTTGTGTGTCAGGCAGCAGCAGAAACATGGTCCTCGTGCACCACTTCACAGGACCTTGGAAATGAGATACAGCCTTCCAGAATGGGATTATGGGATATCCCTTTACAAAAACCCTCTTCAGGCTTCGCTGTGGGAAGGAGGCGGAAGAGAGCAGCACAACAAATCCTGATAACTGGCTCAGCAAAGATGTAAACCCTCTTCCATGAGGCTGAAAACCCAGGTACAAAGAAAATGCCACACATTTCAAGGCCTTTCATTGGAAAGGTGAGAAGAGGTCCAAAGGGTTAGGAAATGGCTGTGTTAAACATGCCTGGAGGAGCTGGGGTCTAAATTCATGGAGAGGGAAGCCCCCAGGAGTAACAGGTCTCTGTGCAGTCAGTTTTAATGATACAGGATCCACTGGCTCTTGAAATACTCATGTGCCAAATAACACTGTAGTCTTGGAAGGCTGCTTGGAAAAGGAGCAGCATTTTCCCAGCTCCTGGAGGGGTATGAGCCCCAAACCCCGGGTATGAGTGAAGCCAGCTGGAAGAATCCAAACTGATCCCAGGGAACTGCAGCCTCAAAGCTTGGTCTGAGACATCTCCTGAGCTGGGTGACTTGCAAACCAGTTAGCCTGGTGAGTGTGGCAGCAGAGCAAAAAGTGAGGCAAACTGCTTCTTATTGATTGACAGAACAAACAGGTGAAGAACAAGTATCACTCAGGTGTCATCTCCGGGGTTTTTAGTTTGTCTTGGGTAAATCACTCCCTTTCCACCTCTCAGAGCTGTTTGTATAGAAGCAGCTGAGAGTGATTGATGAGTAGACGTATAGACAGAGCAATCCTGACCGCAGGCAGGCAGGAGGAGGGCTGCAAAATGATGTTTCGTAGATACAGATGTGCTTCCTGCATTCACTCAGGGACAATATTCACTACTCAGTGAGGAGCATTTGCATGTTACAGGAAAGCCTTTCACGTGTTCGGGGCAGCAGAGGGGTGGCTGAGGTGCTGGAGTTCTGGGCAAGGCATGAGCTAAGGGAGGGATATGGAGATGAGGTTCAGTGAGTACTTGCAACAAGAATTGCAAGTCATAGTACTCTATGACTAAATGAGATGACTGAGGTGCTTCTTGCAGAAGCCTCTTGCACGATCTTGCCTAAAGTCTTGAAGTTTTTTGTGTCAGTTATTGGTATGATTGTACCAGCTGCCTTGGTCTAAAAAAAATGTTTGATTCAGATCTCTTCAGCTGTAGAAAAGCATAAAAGAGTAGACTTAAACATTGAGTTCTGAATTCAGATTTCCATTTTCTTTTCTCCACCTCTCCCTTAGGTTTGGCAGTAATCAGGTTTATAGGCAATTTCCTCAAGAATTGTTTGATCATGTGATCTCTCTGGCTGTCCACCAGTGCTTTTAGAGGACTTGGGGGCCTGCTCACAAAATAGACCTCTCAGAGGTATGAAATGTCTGTGGGTTTTTGAAACCTGGTAGGTGACTGAAAAAGGACCCCCTTGGTACCCAGCCCTGTAAGAGAGGAGTAGCTTATCACTGAGAGGAGTAGCTGGGGGATGTCAGCAGCTGTAATTCCTACATGTGCTGGCATTTGCTTCCAAAAAGAGGGTGGAAGTGGTGGGGAACTGGTCTGTAGAGGTGCAAGAGTGAAGACTGGGAGGTAGGGCACCCATATCCTGGTTGGCTTCCCGGTTTCCCCTGCTCAGGGTGTGTCTTGTTTTTCATTCTGTTTCCTTTGCTGCCTTTTTCGTGTGTTTGTTTATATCATCCATCAAGTTTATCATTATGTGCTCGCACACATAAAATCTTTATTAGCCGTGTGTATTTTCTATTCTCTGTTCTAATTTTCCTTCCTTCTTTCCTTGTTAACAAACCCTGCTGATTGCAGATGTTTCCCATTTGACAGCACCTGAGACTCAGGTTTTCCAGCCACACAGCAGAAGGAGTGCTGGCTCCTTCCTCCGGCCATCCTGAGGTGTGTGATGGGGCCATCCCGCACAGGAGCAGGGGCTGAACTTGCCCTCCCAGCCAAACCTGGGCTCACAGTCCTTGAGATCAATGGGACAGGAGAGAAATAGGAACTGGGCTGTGATCTTAGGGGTGGTTATAAATGGGCTGTGCCACTCTGGTCTCTTGGAAGTGGCTGGCTGAAGGAGAGGGGGATCAGGGTCAGTGCTGAGGCTGGGAAGGGCCTTTGTGCTCTGTGTCCCCTTTCAGCTGCTGTTAAAAGCCCTTTAGTGGTGGGTAGGTGTTGGCCACGTGTGCTTCCCACCAGCCTGGCCTGGCTTGGCCCCTACACTGCCAGCAACATCCAAGAACTATCACCCCACTGGCTCTGAGGGTCAGTGCTCTCACCCCAATCAAAGTGGAGATGGGTAAAAAGAATTTCAGTGCCTGGCACTGATTTGGCCAAGTCAAACTGCTCTACTGAGTGATACCTTCTACAGAAGGAGCCAGTTTGCTCTGACAGAGCCACTTCTGAAGTCACACCTTGAGCAGCACGGGACCATGGAACGGTGCAGGCATGTATCCATGTCATGGCTGGGCATTGTGAGCACCCTTCCCTTTTGGGCAATGGTCAGAAGAATGTTGCATCACCAACAGCTCTTGAAATCCTGACTCATAAATCCTTCCCTAGAGAGTTTTCTAAGAGATTGTTCTGCCTTGGACAGGGAAGTGAATAATTATCGCCTTTTTTGATCCTTTAATCTTAACACTTTTTCCAGATATATCCGTTTAGGGGACATGGATAAAGCATTGGCACTGTCCATGTGGGACAGTGTCCTCTCTCCTCACTACTCCAGGAAACCCCCTGTATTTTTTCAAGGATGAGAGTTCCTTCTCTGAAACTGTTGTTTGAACTTCAGTGGCTACAAAAGTATAAACCATCCCTCTTTCATGGGGGATAAATCTTTAAATCAGGAAACAGGAAACAAAACTTCAGGACATCTTCTGCTGGTTCCCTGTTCTTCATTGGTTCCCAGTTTGCCATTTTGCTGCTTGCTTTCCTGCTGCCTGTACCAATCAATAGAGAAAGGTGTTCTTGGCCAGTGCCCCATGATTGTTCCACAAGAAGGGTAGCACCAGGGAAAGAAACAGTTCGGATGCAGAGCCTGCAGACAACAGTTTCAAAATGCTCTGTGAGTGTGCTTGGGGCAAAGTCCTTTCTGGGTGGGCAGGGATTTGCAGGTTGGATCCCAAAGCACATCCCATGGAAGAAAGTGCCAAGACACTCATAAACCAAGGGAACAGGAGGGCTGGAGTCCCCTGTGGTACGGGGCACTGACAAGTGAGCAGAGTGGTCAGGCAGAGGAAGATCCTGCTGGCAAGACCAAGTGGCTTGACCTTGACACAGCGGGGAGGAGGAGGTGGCTGGAAAGGTCTGGTTCATGCCAGAGCAGCCTCTTCATTTGGTGGCTGCTCGCTCCGTGTTCCACCGCGTTGTGCCTCCTTTTCTGGCTGTGAGCAGCTCTTCCCGCTTGGAAAGCTGCTCCCAGCGTCAGGCAACGTCCTGGTTTGTTCCAGTGTCGTTTTCAGGATACACCACCAACGCTGAGAGAGAAGATGTGTGTGTCATGTCTCATTTGCTCAGCCACAGAGTCGTTCAGGGGCAGCTTCTGCTTGTGCTGATCCCCTTTGAGCCGTGGATTGGGCTGCAGCCCTGGAAAAGCATCACGTATTTCTTACTATGGCGAGCACTGGAGTAGTGAGGATGGGTACAAACCCTGGAGGAGACGTCAGTGAGAGCCTCCACAAATCACAAGATCTAGTTTTACTGCTCCATATAATTAGTGATTAAAATGAGTAAAAACAAAGCAGCAATTTTCTTATTGATCCCTCAGCAAATAGCTCTGTCTATTTTCTTCTGTATTGTTTCTTCTTATTAAATAGCCTTGAATAAGAAATGTCACTCAAATGAATTTAGATTCCTGGTGCTTCAGACAGAAATCAAAGCAGGATTGAAAGAGGAACGATAATTAGAGAGAGGAATTCCACCTCCACACACTTCTTCCCTTGCTCAAGGAGTGCTGATTTTATCTAAATTGCCAAAGCCGTGAGCAAATGAGAGGTGATGGGAATTATAGACTGCAGATGCTGAGACAAAGCAAGGGAAGCTTTAATTAGTGCATTTTAAGGTAGGAATGAATTTCCTGGGAATAAATTATTATATTCAAGACATTTGGAGCTTCTTTGAGGTGAACTGAAAAGCTTCTTACTTGCCAGAAGCAGGGCTCACAGGTTGTATCTGTCTTGTAGAGATGAGTGTGACCCTTCACTGGGGTCTGAAACACATCAGGATGAATCCTTCTTTCTTTGCATCCCACTTTATCTTTTAATATTGAGGAATTCCCACAGCTGCAGATTCACATGAAGTAGGATTTTTCCCAGTACCCACATTTACTCACTGAAATGTTAGTGATGGGTGCTGAGAAATTGGGAGTTACATATCAAACCTATGGGTACTGAAAGGAAGTTATTTTCCTTTCAATTCTTCCCTTATTCTCCTTCCTTAGCTCTGTTGCTGTGCTTTCGTGACACTTGCACACACATGAGTCACTGGGAACCTTAAAACACCGACCTTTCTCTGTTTTCAACAGTTTTTCACAGCTTTTTAAAGGTTGAGACAGTAACAACTCTGTGCAGTTTGGAGGTGGGTAGAGATTCCTGGCTGAACTGATGGGCGCTTTAATCCAGAATTCCCTGACTCAGCAGAATTACTCAGTTTTTTAATTATTTACGTATTTAATGTGAGGCTCCTGCTCACAAACCTTGTTGAAGCAAGCAGGAGAGGGGCCAGGTTGAGATCTCGTGGTTGGGTTATGGGAGCGCTCACAGACCCCTGATGCAGGTGCTGCACAAACACAGAGTAAAATGGGTTTGCCCCTCCAAGAGCAACACTGTTGTCCCCTGCCCTGAAAAGTGGGAATGAACACACCCCAAGAGGCTGGGGGATGGACAGGCCATCCCAGCAGCACCTTTCCAACAGCTTGGGGGTGGCTGGCAGGGGTGGTCTGCATGAGAGAGGGTATGGCCTGGAAAATCAGCCTGTCCTCCCCTCCTGGAATGAACTCGTGACCTTCCACAGATCCTGCTCTTCTCCTGGCCAGATGTGTAAGATAAAACAGATGGGTAGAGCAAGGTACAAGTGGCTTCAGCTCAGTGTTTTTGGCAAAGGGACCTAAAGCCCTAAAAGACCCCGCACTCCGTGTGGGAAAACAAGGCTGACGCTCGCTGGTTTTTGTGATGTGGTTGCCTATTTCCTGGTGCTGGTCTGTGCCAGAGGTTAACTTGTATCACCCATGATGAAGGACTCAGCCCAGGGGTGTTGAACGCTGAGGGGTTTGTCTGGTGGCAGGATGGGGATGTTGCAAACTTGTGAGCTGCGGGAGGACTTGGGCTAATTTGAGATTTGTTCCTAGCCCTCGCCATGCGAATGGTGTCGCTGCGAGCCCAGCAATGAAGTTCACTGTGTTGTAGCAGACTGCGCAGTCCCCGAGTGTGTCAACCCAGTCTATGAACCTGAGCAGTGTTGTCCTGTCTGCAAAAATGGTAAGAAAGAACCGTGTTGGCTTTAACAGAGATGTAAAGGAAACGTTGTATTGCAATGCTGTTACTGAGGTTTGCTTCCATCAGCACGGGCTGGCCTTGGGGCTGGTCCTTCTCCTGGTGCTTCAGTGGTGGGGTGGAAATTCAAGCTGCCCGTCCTGGCCTGTGTCTTCTCCTTGAAGCAGATGGAATGGCCAACTTGACAAAGGTTTTATAGGATTCAGTCCTGATATCAGTGATTGTTGTTTCATGTCTTTGCTTTTTTCTCAAAATTAGTCTAACAGAGAATCAAATATATGAGAAAAGAGCGGGTCTTTGTCCCGACATTAAGAACCAATGGTTATTACCTAAGGCCAAGGGAAAACTCACCAAAATCAATGGCAGAACTCTCCCTGTGGCCAGTAAGACACCCACCAACCCCAGGGCATCATTAGCTGTGTGCTGGAGTCTGTGTGGAGCGCTGGCCCTCATTGTCCTGCTGAGGTGATTTCATGAATTAGAGTCTGAGCCATCAATACTTTCAAGAAATGTTTTGGAATGACTGAAAGTACCTCTTTGGAAAACAAATCTGGTTCCAAAAAGGTCTGCCCGGTCTCGCACCACAGCCTGTACTCACGTACGTCTCTGAAAAAGCACCTTTCTCCTGATGTAGATGTGGAGACAGATTAAAAGGTAAGGTAGCTGCACATAAACCTCTTCACAGCTTTCTAAACATGTAAGAAATGGCTACTTGGATTCATCCCCTCGTGTTTGGAATTCACTATCCGTATGTATTTGCTCTTACATACATCACCGCTGCTGGATAAGAGTAATGGTTGCTTTTGTACCTAAATGAAAATGTTTGTAAAGAAATAACATTTTCAACACATTTTCTGCTCTTTAAGACAGAGTAAAGGCAAAGAGTGGGAAACATAAAATATTTTTACTGAAGAAACTTGAAAAATTAAAAAAGGTTTGGAAAATTATGCCGTAAATATCACTTGAAATCCTGAGGTTTGTATCTGAATTTTTGTTCAAAAATATTTTGTCAGATTTTCATTGAGTTTTGTGTTTCTGATGGAAAGCAGAAAATGTGCATAGGAAATCTCATTGGTTTGTTTTTATGGATGAAGGTCGGAGGAGAGGTTTGTTGCACCACCTTTGTGTACAGCCCGCTGTGCTGGGTGTGGGGTTTCTCATCACACTCACTGAGAGTGGTGTCCTGGGTGGGTGACTCAGGAGTGCCACTGGCTGTCACCAAGCCCAGACTCATTCCCACCCAGCAAACCCCTCTGGAGCGTGTTTGGCCTCTGTGTTCCCATCATCCCAAATCCCCTCATTTACAGTGGCAGCACATCCCAGCCAGTTCGCGTCACGTGGATCCAACCTGTGAGCACCCCTCAGCTTCCCAGGAGTGCAGGCTCAGAGGGGCCTTCACGCGGCTCCAGGGGCTGCTGGATTTTCCCCCAGCCCCTCACCACCATGCCCATCTCCGCCAGGAACCACACTCCCCCTTGGGGCGTTGGTGGCTTTCTGTGTTGCTGTCCCCGACATCCCTGGTGACCAGGGGTGAGAAGCGTCTTCCTTCCCAAAACAGAGTGCCCAAAACACTGGGGCAAAGGGAAAGAGCAGGACAGAAGGAAGATCAGCTGCGTGCTGAACGGACTGTGGGACACAGTGGAGTGGTTGGAACCCTCACAGAGAAGCCATCTGTGGTTTTGCCAAACCTCTCCGCTCCTCCCTTCACTCACCTGTTGGGGATACACATAAATAAAGCTCCACAGCTGAAGCCTGTTCTAGGCAGGGGTGTATTTCCCACCATCCCCTTCAGAGCAGCCTGGGTGCCTTGGGGATCCTGGTCTCTGGGTCTTGCAGCACAGCTCAGCCAGGGGAGGGTCGTGGCTGTTCCCTGGGACTGAGGAGCATTATCTGCATGGGGGGTGCTGTGGGGGGAGCTGAACCCTCCTAGCATCCCAGCCTGGCTGTAGGGATGGAGACCCCTCAGCTGGAAGGGCTCTCTGCTCCTCCTGCTGCAGCGGGGGCTGACTGGCTTTTACTTGGCCAAAGCTTGCACTTCTGGCTGTGTCCTTCCCAAATGTCATGAGTTCACTCTGTGATAGAGATCAGTAGGCACCAGGGAGCCTCCTGTGGCACAGGGAATCTGATACCGGAGTACGGTACTGCTCTTGGACGGGGCTGAGTGTGGCACACACTGCTCACCTTTCTCGTACAGTTTGGGGGGTTCAAGTGGGAGTAGCAGCCATTCCTGTGTCTCTTCCCATCTGAATCCCTCTGACACATCCTAATGAATGAGGAGCACAGTGTTCTCAGCTCTGTGTTCATCTTGAGACCCAAATTTTGTCTTTCACCTCTCCAGCCAGTCAATTAAAGCTCAGTTTCACAAATGCTTGAAGGTAACACAAGCTGACAGACCCACTTAAATGACTGAAACACCCCTTTTTAAATTTATTTGGTTTTTTCCTTCCATTCAGTAGCTTTTCTTTTCTGCCAAAGTGTTGAAGACACAGTGCTATGTTCTGATGTGATGAAGAGATTTTAGTCCCTGTGGTCGTAATTTCAGACTGACAAACAGAAGAGCTCAAGGGATACAGTTGTTGGGGGGGAAGTCAATCTCTGTGGTGCAAATCCTCAATTCAAAAGCTGCCCCTTAAAATTATGGTGAGGAAAAGCCTCATTTTAGGTAAAACACAGCCCTGCATCATTTGCTGCACTCTGCTAGGAGCATGGCTTGCCTGCTTGTTTAGCTGTTGCTGCTGGGAGAATAACTTTAATTCAATACAGTCAGGTAGATTTTCATAACTTTATTATTTATGTTTGGCAAGGGCAGAAGTGCTGTGATTCAGTGAGCACTGGCACAGGTTGCCCAGAGAAGCTGTGGCTGCCCCATCCCTGGAAGTGTCCAAGGCCAGGTTGGATGGGACTTGGAGGAACCTGGGATAGTGGAAGGTGTCCCTGCCCATGGCAGGGGTGGAAGGGGACGAGCTTTAGGATCCCTTCCAACGCAAACCAGTCTGGAATTCTATGATTCTGTGATAATGCAAAAATCTGTTGGTTCTAACATTCCTGACCCGAAGATTCATGGAAAGCCACTGCTGATTTCCCTCCCATCATTTAAGAGCAGTCTGAACAAATGGCTTTGGAGATTTGTTCCTTCTTGGCCAAAGAAATGCAGTTCTTGTCTCGTGCTTCACTAAACGCAGCAGCTCGTGCAAGGCTGCCTGTTCCTGGGCAGGGATTCCACATTACACACGGAGCACGCGGACTTCACTGGGAGGCTCAGATTTGGGGGGTGACGGAGGCAGAGGACATTTTCTCCTTTGTGTCCTATTATCCAATTTGTCAGAGTGGATTTTGAGGGCGATGGCTCCAGGTGCTGCGCAGCATTTCTGTCACAGAGATGAAAGGTCACTGGATTTCACGTTTCCTGGTAGTGACAGACTGCAGAATTATGGCCCCGAGTTGTTATTTCCAGTTCCTGTGACTTCCCCAGACAAAAGTGTGTCACTGCTGTTAACTCTCTCCTCTGCGGGATCTCAGAGTGGCCTGTCCCTGTTGGAGCCCAGCTCGTGGCTGCCACCATCGCTGTCCCTCCTGCCCCAGGTTCCAGTGAGAGCATTCCCCCACTCCACCTGTGCCGGAGCCTTTCCGAGCAGTAATTCCCGGCGGGCTCTGCATGCTCCTGTGGCCAGGGCTGTAGGGTGCTTGTGTGCTGTTACTGGGCCCTTCTCTCCTGACCGTGCTGTCCTCGTTCCCAGGCCTCTGCTTGTCCCTCCCCTAAGCCCATCCCCTGCTGCGGGGTGAGCCCTGGGATTGGTGGGGTGTGTTTAAACCCCCTTTCTGTGCATCACCTGCAGGTTGCTCTTCTGTTCCCTTCAACCCTTTGGCTGTGGTCTGGGAATGGTGCAGGATGCTGGGCTGGGGGCATCCCTGGTGTATCATCCCTCACATCGCTTATTCTGGTTTAATCTGGGATCCAGATTGAATGGGTTCCTCTGCTTTGCCGGCTCCAAGCAACTCTCACCTACTGCAGTGCACAAATTCCTTGTGTGTTTCATTTTCTTGAGGAAAGAACAAAACAAATACTATAAATTTTTGGGTTGGGGTCTGGTTTTGCCGCTAATTTAATTTTTGTTGTCACCAATCCTCAACAAAAGAATTTGTTACCCAACGAGCCGGATAAAAGCTAACATGTCCACCGTGAAATATTTCCTGGCAAGCGTGCTTACTCAGCCTGGGCTTCTGGAGACGTTCGTGATGGAATACTGGGCAGCAGGAAGACATTTCGTAGATAATCTGTCACTGAGTCTTTAATTAAAGTTTTAAATTATCACAGCTGATACAGATTTCCAAGTAAAGAGGCTGATCCTGCCATCCACACACGAGTAAAAGATCCCTTTGACCTTCAACAGATCTTACATTGGTAAAATAGCATGTCTTCGGGCAAAGCTCCTGTGGGTATTTATTATAATGTGCTCTAAATATTAATAAATCCCTACAAATGTCTTCATATTTGAGGGCATGAGCACAGAAGTGAGTAAATAATAATTTATTTCCATGCATACAAACCCACATTTTACCTAAGCTTCTCTCTTCATTTAAATACAAACCTGCTGCTCATTATTTCTCTGTTGGAGTTAATTTGAAATAAGCATTCCACACCCCAGCCTGACTCGCTGTAACACAGTGTGTCTTGCTCAGGAAACCCCCAAGGATTTTCCCAGCCCTGGAAGCCTTTCCTTTGGCAAACAGATCCGTGTTACACGTGTCCCTGAGTGAGTTTTGCGTGTCTCTGTGTAGAATAACACCCGGGGGCTGTATAGAACACCTTTGGGGCTGCCCTCTCTTAGCAAGTGCTGTAAGAAATGCATTTTTTCTAAGTGGGGGATTTTGGGGAGTCCCCGGGGGTGTCCCTTTGGAAAAGCTGTGCTGTGGGCAGCGGGGCAGTTGGTGTCTGGACATGGGCCAGGCTATTCCTGTCCTGCCCAGCCAGTTCAGAGCTGCTTCATGAAGTTCATTTTTTATTATGGAATAATCCAGTGCCTGTGCTTTATTGCATAAATGTAGCTCGTTATTTATCTGCAAGGTGTGGATCGCTGAAGCTCCAGGTCATTGTTTTGGAAAGGTTCTGCTTCCAACTTTATCAGTGACAAAAAAATGAAGGAAGCATGGAAAAAAATCACTAAAAGTTTGAGGGAAAAAAAGGAAGGATTTGGGGACAGGATGTTTTGTCTGCCTTTTGATTATATACAACTGTTGGAAGATAAAGGTGACACAGAAAATGTGGCAAGAGGATGAAAGAAGACTTCATGTTCATTTACTTTGTGGAAAACAGTGATTTGGAGCCGTGGGGAGATCCCTTTAGAGAAAACAAAAACCAAACCAACAACTAAATAAAATTCCTCTTCTAATTTATTTCAGGAATTCCTGAAATGGCCAGATTTTAGGATTGCACTTAAACCCCCTTCAGTCCCAGTCTGTGCAGTGTGCTGGTTGGTTGTGCAGATGCAAGGGAATGCCCAGCCGAGGAGAAGTGCTCCCCACGCTGGATATTGCTGGACGCCACCCTGCTCTGCCCAGGTCCTGGCAGCTGAAGGCAGTAGCGTAGCGTAGCCACGTCACCCTCCGTGGTTGTGAATTACTGATGGCAGCCAGCTTCCGGGGCACTTGGTCACCCCCACGGCCACCACCCCCTTCAGGTGTCAGCCTGAGGGGCCACGGGAAGGACTGGATAATGTTCTTTGTGATGACCAGCGGGAGTGTGAACAGTGGTGCCCTATTAGCTCAATTAAAGCAGTGATTTGATTGCCAACAGAGGACAGAAAGGATTGATCTGAAAGCTGGTAGAGGATCAAGACTGAAGACGAGGAGGTGTATTTGAGCCGGGCAGACAGCAGCCTGACAAAATACTCCAGTACTTGCTTTACTGTTCCTAGGGAAGTAATTTCCCTGAAATGGATTTTCAGTGGAGCTGATTCATCTGATCACTTCAGGCCAAAGGTTAAAGGCACATGGGTGCTGAACTCGCTGGTGAGAATTAGACACAGGAGCATCTGTCAAGAGCTGGATCCTCCGCTGCTTTGGAAATCCCCAGCACCTGGATCATCCAGATGCCTAAATGCCCTGCTGACTCAAGACTGACCTGCTCCCCATCACGGCTGGTGGAAGAGGCCTCTATAACAGTGAAAAGCTTTGGAAAAGTTAAAACTTCCGAAATTAGCCTGGTGCTGGACAGCATCGGGGAGGACTGAGTTGAATCTGCCACCTCCTGAAGCTTCAGAGAAAGTGAGACTGAGAGCGACAAGGGAGAGGAGAAGCCTTTCGAGAACAAAAAGGCCCTGAACTGAGCAGCCCTTAATGTGATTAACTCCATCCCCGTGCTCAGTGCTCACACCAAGCCGGGGCACGGGGCTGGGCAGTGACAGGGGTGCTGCTGGAAGAGCTCCGTTCCCAGGGAGCTGCAGCCTGGAGCCGGCGGGACAGCAGCCCCTGAGCCCGGCGTGTTCACCTGCATGGGTCGCCTGCTGCTTCCCGAGCCTCTGTGGGCTCTGCCTCTGCCCAGCAGACGAGAAAGGGATAATTCACAAATTAAACACGGCAGGAAAAGGCTCTGCCTGACAGCTGAAGGCCAGGCAGGAGCTGAAAGCTGCTACCCTGGGTTTGTACCCCAGGTGCTGACCATGCTTCCGTGCTTCCCTCACAGCAGAGTTCAAGGGAATATACCAGGCACCCTGAAAAGGAAGGTCAGGGAGGATCCTGAGAAGCCGTTTGAGGGACGGGACCAGCTCCAAAGCTCTCTGTCAGCGGACACGGCTCTCAGGGATGTGGGAAACACATTACCTGGTCTGCATTACCCTTCAAACTCAGAAATATTTATGAAGAAGCTTTTGCTCATAGCGATTGTTTCCCCTCGGGGAAATGTTGCTGAAGTTTGTGTGCGCTGACCTGTGAGAGTGGCAGTTCAAGATTCGCTACCATCCTGATAGCATCTTGTAGAGAAGGGGCGGGTTAGGGGTTTTTGGAGGGGAAGAGTTCCCAGATCCAGGTTGGGAAGCCAGGTTCCTTTGCAGAACGCAAGGAGCCTGGGCAGTACTGGAATTAAAGCAGGCATCGTGTTGCTCTTCCCCGCCTGATTCTTGGCGTGACTTTAAAATACCAAAAGTGACATTATGATCCAATGACATTGCTGTAAACCATTTTGCTGCAAGAGAAGCCTAAAGCCAAATCCTGTGTCGGTGTCACTTTGTGTAACACCCAGCCTTGTTTTACTCTGATTTACTCCAGGATCTGACCTGCTGATACCTCTGGGTGGCTCAGAGGCACAGTGCAGGAGGCTGGGGTGTTTTGCACAGTCAGGGTTTCTGAAAGGATTAGAGAGGGTTTGTTTGGCTGCTCTAGAAGGTTGGGATTATGAAGCATATCTGTATGAGAAGAGTGGCAGACACTGTCTTCATGTATTTCTGATTTAATGAATGTTTAATGCTTCCTTATTGGAGCCTACACATATGTAGAGGAGAGGACTTTAACGAGGGGTTGACTTATGTCAAATAATTTATGTTTGAGCTGCTCCTTTTACATGAAATGCAGACTTTACAGAGCAAAGAGACTGTAATGAAAATATGAATTAAAGATTAGAGCTAAGCAAGTCAGAACACTTAGAATTAAGAAAGATGCTTAGAAGTTTTGTCCTCCTGCTTCCTTTCCTTCCCTGCACCTTTACTACACCTCCATCCGCTCTCCTTTGGCAGGGTGCTGCATTTCAGGGCAGCCTTCCGTCCCTCCCACACAGGCACAGCTCTGTGAGGGACAGCAGGGCAGGGATCTCAGCCCGGGGTTACTCTGTGCCATACCCAGCCCAGCCTGTCACGTGCCAACTCACCCATCACTGGGGCTGCAGAGACTAAAAAGTGGGATGAAGGTGCGTGTTTCTGCATCCCTGTCCCTGATCTGCTGGTGAAGTGCATCCCCTGGGCAGAACCAGAGTCAGTGCAGTGCTGGCGGGGCCGTTTGCCAGAGGAACCCTCAGTTTGGTGCAGTACAGCCAGGTGGCGGTGCAGGGACATCGTGCGTGGGTGGCAGTGGTGGAGCCGCGCTGCCTGTGGGACGGGGGGAGGCTCGGACAGCGCCAACCATCCCGTCACTGCCAGTCCCTCTTGTCCAAGATGCTCCTCTGTCCACAGACATCAGCATCCATTTCCTTCCACCCCGCTGGCCCACCCCTCACTCTCACTGCCTCTCTTGGTGCTCTGGCTTTGCTCTCAGTGCAGGTCACCAGGCCCAGCCCCAGGCACTGCTCCTGCAGCACGAGGCTTCCCTTGGCTCCGACCCTGCAGCACAGGCTGCAAAGAGCTCCGCTGGTGCCGGGCTTCCTTCCTTGCTCTCCTTGTTTGTGTTTAGAAAACCCTTCTGCAGCGTTGATCGGAATTACTGCCCAAGAGCGAAGAGCTTAGGCTTGGTCATGACAAATAAAAGCCTGGTGGGAGTGAGGAGAGGATGTTGCTTTCTTTGCTGTGGCTGCTGGGGTTGGCCTGTGTCAGTTCTTCGCAGCTCTGTCCGTGTTGATGCAGCTCAAGGAAAGAGGCTGGGCAGGGGAGTTGCCCATGGGACCCTGTCAGCACTTTGTAATGGGAGCTGAACTCCAGGATGTCCATATTCCACTTGTACCCGCTCCTGAAATCATCATCCCCTCAAGGAGCTCACTGAGGAGTTCAAAGGAAAAGGAGTTGTTACAGACCGGTACCACAATTGATGCAAACTGGTGCAACTCATTTCACATCAGCTAAGCCACAATTCGTCCCAGTTCCAAATGTTTTGTGCCGGGTAGTGCTGGTAGGGAAGCAGTTTGTTAGAATAAATGGAGCAGGAGCTGATGCACCAAAAAGAGAAGTGCTCGTGTCCTGCCCAGGGATCTGTTGAGAGTACACAAAGTTCTCCCCAGCCTGTCAAAAAGTTCAGACATTTTTCGCTGCAGCTGCCTGAAGGTGTTTGAAGAAGATGGGAATATGTTGGTCAGAAAATGCTGACTCACTGAAACCTCCCTGGGAAAAAGGCCAATTACAGCAAATTCACTGTACGTTAGAAAGGGTTGGGAAAAAAATGGAAGAGATGTCCTATTTAATGCTTTCAGAACAAACTCCCTCAAATCTGGGAGGGTAAAGGGGGTGACATGGTTTTAGATGTAGATCCTTATTTTATGCTTTGGAATATTTCAGTGGGGAAGACAGAAACAAAGGGGCTTTTCGCCCTATTATTTCAGACAGCCTGCTCTGATTTTTACTAAAAGCAGGCAGTGTTTGAGCCTTTGACTTTCCCTCTCCATGTGAGTGGGAGAAATAGCTCCGACTGTGATGGGAAATGTCCTTCCTGCTTGGCTCTCCCTCTCACCTGGGTAAGTAACCAGGTCCAGGATTGACGGCAGCTGACAAGAAAAATGGAAAGGGACTATTCCTCCGGGGCTGGAGTGACAGGACAAGGGGGAATGGCTTCACACTGACGGAGCGTAGGTTTGGTTTAGACATTCGGAAGAAATCCTTCCGTGTGAGGGCGGTGAGGCTCTGGCACAGACTGCCCAGAGAAGCTGTGGCTGCTCCATCCCTGGAAGCTCTCACCGGGTACAGGAAGAGCTACAACCCCCAGGCAGTGACCGATCCCCGTCAGCTGCTCAGTCACAAAACCCCGCTCCGTGCCGAGCCCGCCGCGTTCGCCAGCGGCTCTGTGTCCTGCGGCGGGGCCGGGGATGGGTTTCCTTGCCAGCACAGCCGCGCTCCCCGCGCTCTGACTCAGCAGCCTCCGCTGACGTCCGAGCGGCGCCTCCTGCAAGGGGATGAGCGCGGAGCGCCGGCCCGCAGCGCCCGGGCTGCGTCACCCCCGGTCCCGCCGGCAGCGCCGACCCTTCCCGGGTACCTGCCCTTCCCAGGGACCGGCCCTTCCCGGGTACCTGCCCTTCCCAGGGACCGGCCCTTCCCGGGTACCTGCCCTTCCCAGGGACCGGCCCTTCCCGGGTACCTGCCCTTCCCAGGGACCGGCCCTTCCCGGGTACCTGCCCTTCCCAGGGACCGGCCCTTCCCGGGTACCTGCCCTTCCCAGGGACCGGCCCTTCCCGGGTACCTGCCCTTCCCAGGGACCGGCCCTTCCCGGGTACCTGCCCTTCCCAGGGACCGGCCCTTCCCGGGTACCGGCCCTTCCGGGGTACCGGCCCTTCATGGACACCTGCCCTTCCCAGGGACCGGCCCTTCCCGGGTACCGGCCCCTCCCAGGGACCGGCCCTTCCCGGGTACCGGCCCCTCCCAGGGACCGGCCCTTCCCGGGTACCGGCCCCTCCCAGGGACCGGCCCTTCCCGGGGACCTGCCCTTCCTGGGTACCGGCCCTCCCCGGGGACCTGCCCTTCCCGGGTACTAGCCCTTCCTGGGTACCGGCCCTTCCCGGGGACCGGCCCTTCCCGGGCACCGGCCCTTCATGGACACCTGCCCTTCCCAGGGACCGGCCCTTCCCGGCGGCNTCCCGGGTACTAGCCCTTCCTGGGTACCGGCCCTTCCCGGGGACCTGCCCTTCCCGGGTACTAGCCCTTCCTGGGTACCGGCCCTTCCCGGGGACCTGCCCTTCCCGGGTACTAGCCCTTCCTGGGTACCGGCCCTTCCCGGGGACCGGCCCTTCCCGAGCACCTTCCCACAGGCTTCGGACCGGGGCAGCGGCTGCCAGCTGCTGAGGAACGCATTTGGCTTCCTTTTCTTCCCGTAAGGCTCTGGGACCCTCGCTGTGTTACAAGTAAAGCGGCGAGAGGGAATTTCTGGTTACTTTTCACGCTGTGCAAACAAAAAAAAAAATGTATTACAGGCAACGTCAAACTGTAATTATTAAGGACTTGGGAAACCTGTGATAAAAAAATGAAAACCTGCCCACGATAGTAACAAGTAGATATGTTTGCTGTGTTTTGTACAGAAACCACTTTTTGTCCTGGCTGCATCATGCTCCCCCCCAGAGAATAAATATGTTCTTCCTCCAGTTCCTGAGGCTGGTGTAAACTGGCCTGGCTGCCTTGCTCCAAGGGAAACACCCGTGCTTTGTGTGCAGCTGAGGATCTGCCCCTCTCTCATTCATCTTAGCAGCTCAACAGTGAAGGTTTCTCGTGCAAAAAAGAGCCAGGGGCAGTTCCTGTGCCTCTATAAGCCCCTTCCTGGGCACTTTCCCCCAGACTTGAGAGAGATTCCTGCCCAAATGGTTGTTTGGGTTTTCTAGTTGGGAATACCTGAAGTAAAGTTGGCTACTTTCCTGTACAGATTTAGCTTAACTTGTATCTGTGGGTCTGAAGGCTGGAGGAGAGCTGCTGAAAGGGCAGTGGCCTCCACAGAGCGCATTACAAGCCCCCAGCAAAAACACCCAGGACTTTCCTTGCTCCTCTGTTCTGTTTTTGGTATTTTTTGCAGTTTGCACTGCCCCTTCTCCTCTGCTTGTTTTCCCCATCTCAGGGAAGTTCTGCCTGCGCTCTCCCTCTTGGGTTCCTGTGCCCAAGCTCCTCTTGTAACCAAGGGCTAAAGCAGCCAGAGATGAGAGGTAAGGAGAATCACCGGCTAGTTAAGAGCAGTGGCAGTGCCTGTGCGTGGCAGGTTCCTGTGGGATGCTGACAGGCACCATCAGCCTGCCAGGGACACCCTGTGCCAGAAATGGGCTCTTCCACCCATGGAAGCAGCGTTCCAAAGCCCTCTCTGGAAGCTTTTCCTTGCTGGAATAGGATTTGCCAGATGTGAAGGTGAGGCTCAGAGTGCATCAAGGGAACGTGTGTGTTTCATCCTCCTGACTGAGGTTTGGGCTTTCTAGACACATCGTGCTCTGGGGCAGGAGGTGTTGGCACAGGGAAGTCTGCAGCAACCCAGGGGCTGCATGGATGTGTTGGCTCTGAGGTGGGGCCAGCCCAGTGGTTCTCCATCACTGTGTGCGTGAATAGGTCACAGCACTGGGGGTTGGCAAGTCAGATCATTGACTTTCTGCTTTCCACTAAAATGTTGGGGAAAAAAATTGAATAAAATCCTCCCCATAAGTCATCATGTCAGAAACTTCCCCAGCTGGTGAGGTGGAAGCGGCAGTGGGTCTGGCACTGCTGGCAGGCCTGGCATCCGGCAGCACCAAGTAGGAATCCTGACAAATGCATGGGCACCACATCCCAGCAGCGTGTCCCACGTGCTGCAGTGTCTCCTCTGCATTTCACAGCACAGTGGCTGAGTTTCCACATTTCTCAGCTGAAATCAGCTGCTGTGCTCAGGATTTTGGCCTTGCATCGCTGGGGGGGGCAGTGTATCTTTGGGGCAGAGCATCTTTGGGGCAGAGCAACATCCCACACTTGGNTCAGCTGAAATCAGCTGCTGTGCTGAGGATTTTGGCAATGCACCCCAGGAGGGAATCTCTGAGGCAGGGCAACATCCCACCCTTGTACATCAGCACCCACAAATCATCCCAGAATGGTTTGGGTTGTCCTTAAAGATCATCCATTTCCAGTCCCTGCCGCGGGCAGGGCTGCAGTAGCAATGGGCCACGTTGCTGCTTTGGCTGAAGGCAGGCAGGCAGCCCACGTGTTAGGAGTGGCATTTTCCTTCTTTTAGTGCCTCCAGTTCAAACTGTGCCAGACATACGTTTGTCCCCCTCGTGTCATCCTGCCCCTAACATTTCACAAGACCTGTCCTAATTTTTCTTCCAAAATTTGCCAACTGAGAAATAAATAAAGACAAGAGAGTTTTTTCCCTGAGTTTGGTGACCGCTTGATGGCCCAGGGAGGAAGGATGCAAAGTGAGAGTCAGGGAGGGGATCTGTCTCAGAGGCACTGGGGCAATGCTGTCGTCAAAAGAAGCACTTCCCTGGCTTTCTTCTGGGGCTAAAACTCCGAGACAGAAAGAAACCAACAGCGCAACTTCCACCATTGGCAGGTTTTCCTCTTCCAAGGTCAGCTGTGATTACGTTTGGAGTGCTTTGCTCTCTCTGGCAGTTTTGGCTGTTGCTACCCTACGTCCCAGGGACCATCTGGGAACCTGTTCCCAGCTTTAGGGAGTGCTGACAGGGAGCTGTGTTAGCCGGGCCCATGTTTGCCTCTGGCTGAGCAGCTCCGTGCTGAGCACACTTGGGCTCCCCTCATATCCCCAACAAGGCAGGGCTGGGTCCAGCCCTGTGTCAGGGCGTGCACAAAGCCCTTGAGCCTCCCCAGGAATTCCCACCCTCTTTCAGTTCCAGGGTTTGGGGTGGTTCTGGCTTTTGGGGTGTTTGTTTTCCCATCTTTTTTTACTTCCTGTGGCTGTTGAGCTCAGCTTTTGTTTTATGTGTTCAGGAGCACAGGAGTGCGTTTCATTTTCCAGATTAGAAAATGCTCAGAGGTATAATCAGGTCCTTCCACAGTATTTAATTATCCATAATTAAAGGCATCTACACAAAGCAGCAGATTTTCAAAGACTGTTCTTGTGTTACATTGCTAATGAATTAAGTAATTAATTGGCATTGAAAAAATACAATAGGAAACATCAATCTTTTAAAGTAAAGCATTTTTTTAGGGGTTTTATAAAATCATTGACTCGTATCAGGTCAGTAGCTGTTCTAATGTCTAAATCTCCCTTCTGGCTTTTAAAAAAGAATTCTAAAGCACAAAATGAACACAGGAAAAACAAGGCAGGGAATACTAGCTGAAGAGTGTGGAAACACTCTGAAATGGGGAATTTTTGGAAGTCATTGTCCATCACTTGCCCACAGTTCCTTCCCTCTGCCAACAAAGTGTGAACCAATTCCCATCCCACTGGAGAAGGCAGTTTGCAGCCTCAAACCTTCCTGTTGCTGCAAGTTAAATGCAGTTTTCTGCTGGGTTTAGTTGGAATAACCTGCATCCCCTCCCGAGTCCCCACTGCCTCCGTGCCTCAGTTTCCCCAGTGCACTTCCCTGTCCCGGGGGAATGTGTGAGGATAACGGGCTGGGAGCCGTTCAGATCCTGTGGTGCCACTGAGACCAGAGCAATAGTTTCATCGAGGAGTTAAGGACTACCTGCAGACTGCAGAGTGAGGGGTAGCAAAGCGTTTGGGAAGTGTGGGCAGGAGGGATGCAGAACCACGTATATCCACCATAATTCTTCCCCAGCTTTTCATCATTCCCAGCTGTTACTTTACAGAACAGCTGTCCTGTCCCAGCACAGCAGAGTTTAAAGGCCACATCTGCCAGAGTTTAAAGGCCCACGTGCACTGTGGCGGTGCCTTTTGTGGTGACACCCAGAATTATTAGCAGAGGAAAGGAGCATCCTTTTCCCATGGGATGGTTTCAGTAAATGCAACTGTTCCCGTGCAAAACCAGCACCGCTCATTTTATTCCTGTCACCAGCTGGACTCTGCATGGCACCATCTGAAAGCATCCTGGAAATGCGGTGGATACTGTCACATTCAGGTAGTGGAATGGGAAGAGCAAAGCCTGGGACAAAACACGGATTACAGCTGCTTCTGCAGCTGCTGGAGAAATCAGGACAGGTCCCAGCAGAAGTGTTTAGGAGCCGGTTTATTCCAGAAGCACCAAGCCCTGCTTGTCCCTTCTGTCCATCAGACCGAGCTGTGCCCATCCTTGCAGTGCTTTGCTCTCCCCATGTGTGTCCTCAAGATCCATCCACCCATCCTGCCCTGCCCCTTCCATCCCCTCCTCCTCCTCCTGTTTCCTCAGGAGGTGCAGCTTTTGGCACAGCAGTGCCATGTCCTGTCTCTCCAACACCAGGCTTAATGGTTGGGGTGGGGTCAGGGTAGATGTTTTCCTGATTTCCCTTTTCTGTGCCACAGGCAGCTAATTAAATTCCCCAAATAAATTACAAAGTACTGTTTCTGCCATTGTGGGTATTCCCTTTCTACAGGTAATCAATCATTTGTATGGATTTGCATAGAAATGGGAGCTTTGCCACTGCAGCCCAACTTAAATTTATAGGGATGAAAACAGGCAAATCCAAAGGCTGGCACTGTTAAACACCCTCCAGAAGATCCATCCTTGGACTGGAAGGGGAACCCTTGCTGACTGACCTTTGCTTTAACATTAAATCGCCTTTCACTGGGGTCTTACCTGCCCATGGCCATCATTTCTGTGTCCATCATCACGGAGGCCGGGAGGACGGGAACAGTGGTGGAGACTGTGGAGCCCAGGGGGATGGGAATGGTGGTAAAGGCAGCAGGGGATGGGTTCTGCTCACGGTCAGCAGCAGAAAACCCAACAACTCAAACACAAGCCAAGAGCAGCAAGGAGCGGTTTCCGCAGCAGCTCCTTCCTCACATGGAAAGATTTATCTTTGCTTTGAAATCCCATTTCTAACACAAACGCACATTCAAATCCGTCATCAGAAAAATCTGTCACCAGGTGGGAAGCAAGGTGGGACCGTGCTGGGGTCAAAGCATCGCATTCATGCCAGGATGGCAGAAAGGCCTGAGGGCATTTTACCATCAGTTGACCCCATCCCACCGGGTCTGGGCTGCAGAGGAGCTGTTTTCCAGACAGGAGCTGGAGGTTTATCCTGAGCAGGAGGTTCCCCCCAGCCCAGGAAACTCCAGTTCCCCTGGCAGGGGCTTTGTGCCACCGCAGCATTGCCCGGCGCTAGGTTGGGTGTGCAGCACACTCCGCCTCTGAAGGAACAACTCAGACAAATGTGCAGCAATCCTGGTTCTTCCCTACATTTTTTTGCTCCTGTTTGATACAAAATGAGCCCAGTCACAGTTTCCATTTCATTTATGACTGATCTGAAAAACCCCCTCACCCCATAAAACATCGCACAGCTGTAGTGACCAAGTTAGATTCAATTCTGGCTTTATATTGAGTTGACACGCAGCCAGCTCTCTTCCATACATCATCTGTGATTGCAGTTAAGCATGAAATACTGTTTTAATTCTTACACCAAATGTGGGAATTTTTTTTTTGAAGAAAAAAAGACATAAAAATGTTAAAGTGGGCCATAAAAATCATTATATTTTCACACGAAGCACAACCAAGAGGCGAATAAGTTGGCTAAAAGCTCACAGGACCCAGAGAAAAAGTCCTGCTTGTTATTCTTTTGTTGTTAACCTTTGCCTTTGAGTGGAGGTACCTGGGCAGGGAGCATTGGCATCCAGGGGCTCCTTGCTTCCCTAGATCAGGGTGTCCTCCCAGCCCGCATGGACCAAGAGCTGTGGCTGCTCCCTGACAGTGTCCCAGTGTCCCAGGGAGCTGCCCAGGCCACTGCAGGGAGAACACCCAGCCAAGTCCCTGGGTGAGTTTGCTGCTCTGCATCCCAGTTCCTTTCCTGGGAAGGTCTGGCTGTAAGGGCACAGCCATGGGGCCGAGCCTGTCCCATGGCACGCGCTGTTCCGTGCCTGCTCTTGGCACCTGAGCCAGCACAGACACAACAGCACATTATACATGGCTTTTTTCCCCCTTCCCTTAAAGGTTTAGTCTCTGGAAGGTCCAACTTTCCCTCCCTTTGGCTGTTGATTTTACTGATTTACATTGTTAGCTTATGAGTTGTTTAATGGTAGTTTTATTAATTGATTTCTTTTAAGTTAATCTATTTGATACCAGCTCAAAAAAAACCCCACCTCACCTTATTTGCCATGTTTGAGCCATTTAAAAAATGAATGCACCTTCAGCGCTGTTGGAACTCGTTTTGGGAAATACCTATTTAGACAACTTTTTGAAAGCCTATTAGTTGCCTGAAAGGTTACAATTACCTCGGAGTAGCTTTCATTGCCCACAATTACAATCTGCCTGTATTTAAAAAAAGAAAAAATCTGTGGTCTTCTCCCAAAGCTTTGTGCTGCCTGCAAAAACACTTTTAAGAGCTAATCCTGTTTGTTTGTTCAGGTAAATGTTGAAACACGCATTTCTCCCTTAATAGATGGTTACTGCTGGCTTTGAGGTGTTCCTGTTTTCCTTCTTCAGTGCACAGTACAATCTGATTCACAAAACCTGCTTTGGATGCACAGTTCTGCCTGTGCAATGCTGGGCCCTTTGCCTTTGTGATTTTGTTACCCTTCACTAAACTTTTCCGTGCTGATGGAGGTATTTGCACACACAGAGCCTTTTAAAATGAAGAGGAATTTGGTATGGAAATCCCATAGGTGACTTTGGAAATGCCAGCCTGCGTTTTACACTGAAAGGAGGGGGAAAGCCCTGGATTTACAGCTGAGTCTGAAGCACCGGGAGTTGCTCTTCTGCTGTTTGAGAGCTGATCCATGTGCTGGCTCCTCCAGCTGGGTGAAACCTCCTTGGTTTCACTTCAAGGCTGCCCCCATTTGGGTGTCGGAGGCAGCAGAGTGAGTAAAGGGTTGTGAGTTTGATCCCCATGGATTTGCACTGCAGCAGTGCCTAACCCTGCTGGCCAACAGTCCACAGCCCACAGCTGGGCTAGAAACCCAGTAAAACGGGCAAACTGGGGATGGAGGTTTTGCAGGGAGCTCTGAGGGCACTGGGATATGCTCCCAGCTTTGATTTTGGTGCCCTTGGGATCAGAAGCAGGGGGGCTGGGGGCACAGGGCTGGGGGAAGTGTCCATGTGGGGAGGCAGATACCATCATCTAAAGCAGAGGGAGACGTACTGCGTGCATGATTTTCTTTGTGTGCCCCGATCATGAGCTTTGTGCCACCATCTCCGTGCTGCTGTCCCCGGGTGAGCTGTGCCAAAGGTCTGATCCAGGGCTCTGCTGCCCTGGCACAGGCAGTGTCAGGGAAGGGCTGGTTGGATGTGACCATCCAGAAGCCATTGGACATCGGAAGCGGTGGCTGCCCCAGCCCTGGCAGTGCCCAAGGCCAGGCTGGACGGGGCTTGGAGCACCCTGGGACAGTGGAAGGTGTCCCTGTTCATGGCCGGGGATGGAGCCGGATGAGCTTTAAGGTCCCTTCCCACCCAAACCATTCTGGGATTCTGTGCTCAGTCTTGGGCTCGGTCCCCGGTTGTCCTGCTTGTCCCACAAGCACAGCGGATGAAGAGTGGAGTGGGGCTGTAATTTTCAGCTGGGACATTTTAGCTGTGAGAGGGCCACTGTCCTCATCAGTCCTGGTGAGGGATGGCGTCCGGCCTGTCCGCAGAGCTGGGGTCGGTGTCGGCGCCCACGGACGTCACCGCTCCCAAACAGACGGCTCCTAAATTGCACCCATAGATCTTTCCTGCACCAGAACGTCCGTGCTCCAGTATTTAGTGATGCCTGAAGTTATGTCTGCACATCAAATTAAGTAACTGCGCTATCAATAAGGAGGAGTAATGCGGTGTATTCCCTTCTGGATGTCTCCCTGTCCCTCATTTGTTTGCTGCTGCTGATTAAGACAGATAACGAGCCATCAGTATTTTTCTAACTGCAGTGCACAGCAGCGAGGCCTAAATCAGTCTCTGTCATGGGGTGCCAGCTCATAATTTAGGGAACTGGAGTGGGGCCCCTGCATTCCTTAGACTCCATGTCAGCAGATGCTTGGGATTGTCTGAGCAAAGCCTGGCTGATGTGACCGTCTCGGTGTGAGGAGAGCCAGGAGGGCGTGTGGGGCCACAGGAGATCCCTGTCCCGCTGGGCTGGCTCCCAGCTGCTGGGGTGTTACATTTTCTTTATTGTGTGGCTGCACCGCTGGCAAAAGCCAGTGGAACAGCACCCATTGCCCTGAATTGAGCTTTTCACCTCCCCCTGGCCTTTTTAATGCATTCCTTGTAATGACGGAGGGCTGGCTTGGAGTGAGCAACTTGGATTTAATTTGGACAAGGATACTGCAGATATATATATATTTATATATACATATATATTTAATGCAGAGATTAAATAACTTTTAGGCATTTTCAGGCCCCCAGTAATGTGAAGTATGGCTGGAAAAATCTCTCCTGTAAATAGGCAGTAGTTTGGAAGGGCTGTTAGCATTATCTTGTGAGCAGTGCGAAATGCAGGAAGGATGGAAAGGAGCTGCAGATCAGCTTCAGAGGAGAGCAATTCTTCAGGACAGCGGTGTGCACGACTGAAGGCTCATGGATGTCCACAAGGTACCACCAGATGACTCCAGGAGCTGTTTGCCAGAGCCAGCGGGGTTTGCCCACAAAGGAAAGGAGAAAAGGCCCTGATTTTGCACCATTTTACAGAACAGTGAAACTGAGGGCATTTATTGGAGGCGCTATCTCTCCGTGGGTGGCTGGACAAGGAGGCAAAGGAAGAGTGAACCTTCCATCTTGGGTCACCTCGAGGAGGAGACACAGCTGGGAGCCAGGAGTGACAGGACAAGGGGGGTGGTGTTAAACTGACAGAGGGCAGAACAGCAGCAGTCCAAAAATGGGGAAGAGGGCAGTTCCTGAGCTTCTGAATGGCAGGGGCTGGAAGGCTGCTGGAGCCACCGGTGGCCTGCTGGAGGGAGGTCTGGTTTGTGGCACTCAGGCTGGCACAGGTTGGTACATTCAGCTCCCAGTCCCTCCTGAAAATGGAGCAGCATCCAGATTTTCCTGAGGGGGCAGATGATGCACTGATGCAGCCCCTGCATCACAGAGAGCTCACTGCTGCCTGAGAGGGCGAGCAGGCTGTGAAGGGGTTTCCAGACTCGGCGGTGATCGGGATGGGGACACTGACCTGAAGCAGTCCCATTTCCAGCCCTGTAGGTTGGATGGTTGGCTGGTGATGGACTTTGGAGTCCGGGGGGTTCTTTTCCCCTGGAGCTGTGTCCTCCGTAGCCTGGAGGACACGGGCATCTCCGGCAGGAGCAGGGAGCAGGCAGAGGCAGGGCACGGTGCTGCCCTCCTGCCTCCACCGGGGAGCGGCAGACAGGGATCAGAGCTGGGAACTCACTGCCCCACAGCCCATGCTCACGGCAGCCCCGTTTCCAGTGCACCCGCAGGCTTCAGCCTTGCCCCGAGCCAGGATCTCCAGCTCGGGCCTCTTTCTGACACAAAACAAGCTCAAGGGTTGTTATTTTTGGGTGGGGTTTTCAGCTGCCCCTGCAGAGCATCGTCAAATTTAATTTTCAGCCAGGCAAAGCTCAGCATCACCAGCTGATTTCTTTCTGTCTCACCTCCGGCTTCTCCGCTGCCTCCTCCTTCCCCCGGAGAGAGGGGGGCTGGCGCTCTCCATACCAGGCAGGGAAAACAAGACTCCTTCTCTCCCCAGCTTGTTAATTAAAGCCACAGATTGAGCTCTTTTCTTGCAATCTGAAGTGATCACATAAATAGCATTGGCAGAGCTAAATGATCATTTGAAAAGATCCTGCAGGATCAGCAGAGAGGAGCAGTGTTAACCCCCAGAAGCAGAGGCCATCATTAAAAACAAGATGCTGGTTTTCCTTCCCTTTGGAGCAGAGTTCAGCCTGGACATGGAAGAAGTCCCAAGATGCAGGCAACAGGCAGTTCCTTGCCTCTGTGACAGAGCCTGGGGATTCTGCTGTGGTTTTCCTCTTTTCCTGCTGGGGATCCACGAGCATCCCTGTGTGGATTCCGAGTGTCATCCTCATTTGGCCGCTGCTTTGCAAGGGGCTGTTCCAGCACCAGCCACCAGTGCTGGAGCCTGCCTGGCTCGTGGTGTGGGACGGCCGTGGTGAGGCCTGGAGAGGCCTGTTCTGTGCAGGCTGCAGAGGAAAATCTGCCTTCCCACCGGGAAAACACTCAGCCGTGCTCAGCAGCAACCCTCCCCCAGGCCAACACGCCCTGTTGTGTTCATGGTGGAGCTCCAGAAGCAAAGTCACCGAGCCTCGTTCAGCGGAGTGAGCGTCCAGGGGGAGGTTTCAGGATGTATCCGTTCCTGAATACTGTCAGGGAGCACCAGTTTTCCACTTATCCCTCGCAGCTTTAATTGTGGGGCACAGTGCTTGGGAGCCGCGGGGATGGCTGCTGAATTGAGCTGCTGTTTAGCAGCTGTCTTAACTAGGCAGATAAGCGTAGCCATCAGCACCTCTCTCCTTGATGGAATCCATTGACTGAATAAGCTGAATTCTCCTGGAGTCAGCTTTAATATTTCCTAAAGGGATGGGAGGCTCTCGAACAAGTGGCAGGAGACGTATTTAACTGAGGGGAAACTACCACTCTTGCTGAAATCAGAGGCTGACAATGAGAAGTTCTGGTGGAGAAGATGAGCTTTGTCTGGGGCAGGATGCTATTCAGGGCACATCTGAATATCACAGTTGGCCTGAAGTGATCCGTGCTTGCTGTTTGATTAACATTTGATTTCCTTTTATTGCTTCTCTGCACACACAAAGCTAAATTCAGAGCTGCTGAAAGCCAGGGGCAGAGCTGCTGAGTTCAGTGAAACCCATCTGAGGAGTCACAGGGAGCCAGGCAGACGCTGCTGCCCGGCACCGGGCGGCTCCAAGGCATCAGCTCACGGTGCTGGAGAGAGCCTGAGCCCCGAATTCCCTCCAGGACAGGGGTGCAGTGGAGCAGGGTCATCACCCAGGTACCCGAGCTCCAGCGGATGGCTGCAGAATTTTCCATCATTCTCCCCAAACAACAAACCAAAGATGATTTTTTTTACATCTCTCCCATCAAACCGGCATCTGAATGTCCCTAATATATCTCCATAAAAATCTTCACAGCTGTTCCAGCAAACAGCCTGGAGTGCTGCGGGCTTTTATGAGTATTAACTGTGTTAAGCAAAGCAAATCTCACAATTACGCTGTCTGTGGGAGCAGCAAACTTCTCCCATCAGTCTCCCTGAGCAAGGAAAAAGGGTGATTAGTGTCCTGTTATCATCACAGCCGTGGTTTTAGATGCTTTTACCAGGAGCAGGACGACAGCCCTTGCCCAAAGCAGCTTCTTGTGCCTGCTGCTACCATCACAAGTAACCTGATGTGCTTGACGTGTCATCAAATGTTTCTGAGCAGCGTCTCCCTTTGAATAATAATTTAAAAACCCCACA
>VYZT01005431.1:1707-18184 GCA_013400735.1 Pomatostomus ruficeps | reverse complement strand
TATCCCAAACCCTGACACATTCTACCAAGACCAGGCTTTTGCTCCCATGCTAAGATAGTCCTGGAGCTGAAGTGCAAATGCAAAACCCAGTGGTGTTTTTGAGTGTTTTTCTAAGACACATACTATGCACGTTCTGAAGATGTAAAGATTTTTCTCATATTCCTATTTTGAGAACATTATTCCAGGCTGATTTTAGGTGCAAGGAAGATTCAAGATTTTGGTTGCTATTGAAAAGATGTACAGTCCAGAACATTTCTTCAAGGGTCTTTCCAAGAATTCTGTTCACAAAGAATAATTTATGACTCTGGAGATAGTCTTCCATCTATCTGCCTGAACAAGTAAAGATAAGAAGTTAGCATTACGAAGTATTTGCTTTTTTCCTGTTGCTTTCATTTCCACAAAATATAGAACCGTAGAATCATTTAAAGACTGTTGAGTCCAACCATTGACCCAGCACTGCCAGGTCCCCACCTGAACCATGTCTCTAGGTGCCACAACTACATGTTTGTTGAACACTTCCAGGGATGGTGATTCCACCATTTCCTGAGCCTGTTCCAATTCTTGATCTCCCTTTCAGTGAAGAAATTTCTCTTAATATCTAATTTAAATCTCCCCTGGCACAACCTGGGGCTGATTCCTCTTCTCCTATCACTTCTTACCTGGGAGAAGAGGCCGACCCCACCTGGCTACAACCACCTTTCAGATAGCTTTAGGGAATGAGAATTTTCCCTCTGAGCCTCCTTTTCTCCAGACTAAACAATCTCATCTTCCTCAGCTTCTCCACACAGGACTTGCTCTCCCAAGCCTTCACCAGCTCCATTGCCCTTCTCTGGACACGCTCCAGCCCCTCAATGTCCTTCCTGTAGTGAGGGGCCCAAAACTGAGCACAGGATTCAACATGTGGCCTCATCAGTGCCCAACAGAGGGAAATGATCGCTGTCCTCCCTGGTCCTGCTGGCCAGACTCTTTCTAATACAGGCCAGGATGCCATTCACTTTTTTGGCCACCTGGGCACGCTGCTGGTTCAGTCCAATGTCCTTTTCTGCTGAGCCACTTTCCAGCCATTCTGCTCCAAGCATTTTACATCTTAAGCTCTTTCAACCATGTTGTATTATGGCCAAAAAGGATGATCTTCATGAGTAATTTTAGATGAGTGACAGTTGCAATGTCCAGAATGATGGAATCACAGCCAGTGCAGAGTGGCTGAAGTGGGACAGATTCTGGGGATTGCCCAGCCCAAACGTGGCACCCACTACAGCTGCCTGCAGCAGGTTGGTCACTGCTGTTGTATTCAATAGGGCTTATGGATCTCTTGAGGAAAACCAGCTCTGCACACATAATCTCAAGACAAAACTAAAATATTCATGGAGGAATAACTTGGCACCTCACTCAGTTTCTCATATACTTGAGCTACCCTCTGATTAAATATTTTGTCTCTTTTAATTAAAAATTTGTTTAAATTAATTAAACAGTTAGTTTAAAACAATTTCCTTTTACAAGTCCTTTTTCTCATAGGGAAATCTAGTTTTCCTATGAGAAATGGATGACAGGAAAAGCTGCATGTTCTCTAGAGAAAAAAGGTGAATCCATAAGTTTTATTAATTACACTCAGTTATTCCCACTCATATGCAAGGATTAATTTTGTCTGTACTGAAGATTGCCCTGATTACTGTGAGAATCTGGTCTTTTGATTCTGGGAAAGAATTATTAGTGAAGATAATTGGTTTTACCTCATGGTTTTTTGAGTATGTGAATGGATGGATTGAACTTCAAAGCCAGGTTATATTCTCTGTTCTGCTTGATATGAATCCAATTTCAGTCAGAAAAGATGAGCAATGAAGTCATTTGATGCCTTGTCACTTCCATGTCTGTTGCAGATGCAGTAATAATATTTTACTTGCTGAGGAAAACAGAGCTGTATTCAAGAGAAATGGTCTTTTTGTTTTATAGGTGACTGATACGTGGCAATATGTGAATGTCTTGAACAACATTAAATTGCCTCATATACAAGAAAAAATATCAAAAGAAGAATAAACTGCAGGAAATATTTTCAATTCTGAAAAAAATGAATATGCAAAGTATTTAAAAGATCATAGTGTTCACAAACCAGAACTCTGTTCTTTCATTATCAAGTTTTTACTCTCTTGACAGCTGCAGGAGTCAAGGCTGACAACACAGGGATGGTGTAGCTCTTCAAAATGCATCTTACATGGTTCTGCCTGGAGCATCCTCCTCTCAGTAACATCTGCTGCACTCCCAAATGGATCCCCAGGTGCAGTGTGTGCATCCAACTAGGAGAGCATGAGGCACTGGTGACTATCAGCATTCCTGCAGGCTCAGACTCTGAAAATTACTTTGCAAGATGAGTATGTAACTATTTCTGTTCTTGTTATGTCATGTTTCTAAATACTAAAAAAAAAAAAAAAGAAAATCGAATTAAACAAAAAAACCCCAAGCCCACAAGACCAGAAAGAGACAAAGAATGGAAAAAGATCTTGTGGAAATTTTTTTAACAAAATCTCACTTAATTTGTATAAAGCAGCAGATTACGTACCAAAATCTGAAGAGCTGGGTTTTGAGAGTAGAAGAGTTTGTAGAAAGAGTGATAAGAAAGGGGAATCTGTCTTTTCTCCCTGAGAGAAAGCTCAGAGAGGTAAGAAAAGATAGAGAATTCCAGCAGATACTAATTGCTACCTCAGGAAAACAAAGTGAGAATCCTTAGCTCCCTGAAGAACCCTGAAGTTCCTCTTTACATCTAGAAGAAATGTGTGCCATGCTCAGCTGAGACTTGTCCATTTCTCATCTGTACAAATACTGAGATAGTAGAAAATGGTATTTTCTCCTCTTTTAGGGGAGTGTAGGAATAGAAAAGCCATGGTGGAATTAATATCCCTACTAACCAAATAATGGATACCTAGGCTAAGCTGTTTTTAAAGGCTTTTTTTATTCTCAGTGATGAATAGAGAAGGGATGCTTTGCCTCAATACAGAAGTGTCATTGCCCATAGAGAGCAACTACACAATGAATCTGATTTTCAATGATTTATCATCTTTTTACTTTGATTGTTTTCCTGTCTTTCATGTAGGTTTTTTGAATTTTTCTTTGTTGTTATACATATTCTAAAAGGTACAAATGATAGGATTAGGAAAAAAACACATACCAATTCAAAAAATCTACTAAATTAAAAAAAAATGTTAGTTTAATCAAGCAATCTCAAAGATGTTCATTGTGTAGGACTCTCATTCAAATCAATGAAAATGTATGTTCATAAACCTGGAAAAAATCTATGAGGTGTAATTATAGGCAACTTAATTGCTTCTAGTAACAACACCGAAAAAAATATCACAGCTTTTTCTAGTACTGAAGGAATTGATTCAAAAATTCCATTACAATTTTTTAAAACGGAAAGGAAAGCTTTCACTATTTCTTATATTAAGAGGCATTTATAATTACTGGCATGTTATGTTTCATGGAAATAAAGTTTTCATAGCACTTTTCAGATATGTTCCGCTCTCTAAAAATAAAATGTAACTTTCTCTAAGTAAATTATAACACATATCTTAGCAATGTCTTATTTATCACCACATTTTTATGTACTATGCATTATTCTTTATTCACTAAAATGAACTTTTAAAGATTTATAGAATCATTCTCTTGTGAAGAGTGCATAGTTTACAAAGCTAAATTTTTCAGGACCACATGAAATGTACCTGTTGCTTGTATAAATACAACTAATGATAATAATTTCAATAATAATTAGGATAATGATGGTGATGATGATAATAATGATAATAATAATCTGTGAGAAGGAAAGCTTCCTGAAAGCTTGTCTGTTTTAACTAGATAAATGATACAGCTTAATAGATCATGTTACTTCTGATAGAAACCTTGTTCTTGTATACTGAGGCCATCAAATCACTAGGGTGATACACAATTTTCTCAAACATTAACTGCTGTAGCCAAAGTGGACACAGAACTTTGACCATATAAAGGTTTTCTGTTAGTCAACAACAAATATTTTATTTTTGAAGTACAATTACAAGATATCTCATGAAAGGTTAATACTGGTTTTTTTATGAAAAAAGACTGTTATAGCTTAATTAAAGGATGAAGCCCTCACTCCTCTTTTCCCCTCTGCCTTCTTCCCTATAAAGAAAAAAATATGTTTCGTCAGCAAGAACCAAATAGGCCAAAAGGGAGAGACTAACACAGGAGAAATAAATATTTATGCAGGATTTTGTTTTCTACATTGCTGAAGGTTAGAAATAATATTTAAGTTTGAAATTTTTACTTGAGTCCTTTATTCTTTTCTATTTAATTTTATATGCCATACTAAATAGAATTTAAAATGTATTTCTTTTTAAGAACAAAGACATGTCTGTAAGAGTCCTTACCAAGACATATCTGCAAGAGTCCTTAGTACATGTTTACACCATTAGTTATCGAAATATTTGCAGGAACATCCCTAAGATAATTTTTGACTTTATAATTGGGTTTGAGTCCACTAATTCTGTTTTAACAGGTTTTGGAGGGTCTTTGTTGTTAAGTAAATCAAATCAATTTAATCAGAAAGTTGTTATTGTGAGAGGCCCTGTAAATAAGGCAGGTGATAGATGTAATCTGACTTTGGTTACACTTGTGAGACTGTAGGCAAAATTCATACAACTGTATGAAGACACTCACAGTCTAGAGATCCACATTCAGTTTAATGCTCCTTCTTAGAGTCAACAGAGAAAAATTCTTGAAAGCAACTCACATCATCTTAAAAAAATTACTCAGAACTGACCAAATGAGTTGTGCATTTAAAATACCTGCTCTCTGTCAACAATAAAGTCAACATGAGGTGAATGAACATGTGCACTGAAGACATTGAAATTGAAGCAAGATGAATTGTAGTATGCTTCACATGATATTCTTATAAGGGAAGGAGAGCAATACAATCCAAGTTGAAGAACTGTTAAGGTGAGGTAACTGGGTAGAGAAAAAGGAGTACAGAAGTTATTGAACTGTGCTGTAAATGTAATTATTAATAGTTTTCTGTTAAATTTGATTTATTGACATTCTGTATATATTTATCATCAAGACATTTTTTCATCAAGGCATTTTCCCTACTGACTGTACGATAAGCTAGGGAATGTTCATTACATTTGCAAAAGACACCAAGCTGGGAGAAAGAAACTACCAAGACACTGACAGAATTCGAAGTCACCTTGGCAAATTCAAAAGTGAGCTGAAAAAACATAGGGTATTCAAAAAGGACAAATGTGAAGTTCTACGCTTAGGTAACAAAGCATACAACAACATCTACTGGAGGACAAGCTGGGCAGCTCCTCTTCATAATTACAGCTGTTGGTGACATAAATTACAAGCTCAAGATGAATCTAAATTGGTGTTTCACTCTTTCACTCCAAGCACAATTCTGTAACACTTCAGCAAAAATCTTGTTTTATTTAGGGAAATAACCTCTCCACTTCATAGGCATGGGCTTATCTAGGGTAGCCTGCAGTCTGGAACAGTTCTGGAAAGCTTTTCCAGGAAGGGCATAGACTGACTAAGACAGTGTGGGAGAGATAAAAAGATCACAATCAAGAAAATATGGTCTGTGAAGGCAGACTGAATGGACTCCATGTTTAGGCACTTATTTATGGAACTTCACCTATCTCCCTTGAGTTCTTAGGACACCTGTTAAAGGCATAAAAATTTAGTTTGTGTGTTCCAGAGACACTTCCTCTTTTAGTCTCAAACTTCTCTACTATGGAAGCTTCCTATTGAAACTTTTACTTGTGCTTTTTCTGCAAATTTCAGATTATTTTTGAGCAAAGTATCTAGCGAATAACATAAATGAAGGGTCCAGGTTTTGACAAATTCCATGTGATGGATAAACTGTGCTGGTGTTAACTTGCTCTTAGCCACAAAATTTTGAACTTACTCTTAAACGAAAGAATTTTCTCCAGACCACACTAATTTCTCTGTACAGGTGAACAGAATAGAGTCCTTATGGGCCACCATGTTTCTGTGATTTGAAGACTGAAAAATAAAAACCAACATGAACTATAGCTGGGAGTCTTTGAAAATTGACAGGAAAATGATGAGGTGATAAAGCATGTCAGCATGTACCAATATTCACTTCATGGGTCCAGCTACCTCCTCTACTTGCTTTTATGATGAAAAGTATTTCAGTTTACAAAATATCACATGGTCGTAATCGGATGCCCTAAATCAGGTTCCCTGCTGCTGGTAAACAGCTGGGTGCTAACAGAAGCATAGAATGAGCAGTAGCAGTTCTTTCATTTTTACTCTGCACTATAAAATTGAAGTACTTCAGAGAATTTAGAAATAGAGGTAGTCAAAATTATTCTAATTTTTAAAAGTACCATAGAATAGGAGATACCTTTTGTTGAGAATTATTGTAAAAACACTCTTTTGTTATTGTTTGAGGGTGTTATTTTGGTTTGGGTTGGGTTTGGTTTGGTTTGGTTTGGTTTGGGTTGGTTTGGTTTGGTTTGGTTTGACTGCCTCTTCACTGCAGGGGCCAGATAATGACATGGTTATTAATGTTTAAACAAGGACCTTTTTTTCCTCAGATTTTTTTTTTTTTTTTTTGTGAGTTGCAAGATTTTTTCCTAAGAGCAATTTCAGGAATTTTCAAAAAGCCAAAGTGAATAATTGGATTGCATAACTTAAGAAATATTTTATTAGAAATCAGAAGGCAATGTTACATTATGCTTCTATAATCGTATTTAGAGCTATTGAAATGAAAAAGTGCTTAATTGGAAAACCATTAAGATAACAGCAATTAGTTTGTTCCAAATGGAAATGGATACAGGGAATTTTGATTGGTTTGTGCTGGACAGCTTGTCTTCCAATAAAGCAAACCACATATTTTCCTCCCAATTCTCCAGGTACTATGGAGAAGGTAAAGGCCAGCACATTAAAGTTCTGGTCTCTGCAGCTTCTCTTTGAAAATTGTTGTGATTTTAGTAGTGGGGAGAGAGCCATAAAGATGGCTCCTGTGAGAAGCTTCTGGAATTCTTCACCATTTCCAGCAGAGCCAATCTCAGATGGCTCTGAAGATGATGGACATGCCACTGGCCATGTTTGGACCACTTGGAAAGGTTGGTTACGCCTCTGTGATGACACATTTAAGGAAAAATCAAAACAAAGTGTGCACGCAGCTGCCTTTAGTTAGAGAAGGAGGAGGATGTGAGAACATGTGAGGGAAAACAACATGGAGACACCAAGGTCAGTGGAGAAGGAGGGGGACGAGGTGCTCCAGGTGCTGGAGCTGAGATTCCTCTGCAGGCTGTGGTGAGCCCATGGTGAGGCGGGGTGTCCCCCCTGCAGTCCATGGGATCCATGAGGGATGCAGAGCCACCCGCAGTCTGTGGGTGAGGTGCCAATGTTGGAGTGGGGAGATGCCAGAAGTCGCAGCAGCCATGNCCCCACACCCTGCCCCCCTCACACTGTTAGTGGGAGAGAGGGAGGGGTGGGGAGGGAAAAGAACAGTGTTTTTTAAAGGTTTAGTTTATTTCTCATATCCTCCTCCTAACTCTGGTAGTAATAAATTTCACTTTTCAGCTTAAGTTGAGCCTGGTTTGTCCTTGGAGCATTTTCTCCCAGTTCCTTATCTCAACTCATGGACCTTTGGGTTAATTCCCTGGGCTTCTTTTCCCCCCTCTCCTTCCCTCCTCTGCCCAGCTGTGGCAGGGGAGGGAACGAGTGAGCGGCTGCCATGGGTGCCTGGCACTTAGCCAGGGTCAAACCACGACAATGTAGCCCAATGAGGATGTGGTAAATGTCTCCTTTTATGTCTGCCTCATTTTAATGCAGAATCTTGGATGGCTTTAAAGGCCTTTCCTCAGCCTGAAAAGTCCTCTGCATCTTTCTCTTGGCTGTATAATTACTATCTCTCCCATTCCTATATAACAGAGCTTCAAACAGTAGTGCTGTTGCTGGAGTGGACACAAAATTCTGAGGTCTGGGGGCAGTTTTCATTGAGTTCAGCCACATGTCACTGCTGCTGATGTGTGTCTTTTAGTGTTAATCATCTTGAGTGGTAAAATTATAATTCCTTCTCTGATAAGAGGGGACATTCAGAAGAAAGCCATAGCATCTCACCATGGGAAGCATTTCTAGACTAGTGGGCACAGCTGTTTCCCCAGAAAATCACCTTTAGATACCCAGCTGTATCTGGTTGGTACTAGAAAAGGCATTTCCAGGCACATGTCTTTCTCACGGCCCAGTAACTGCACAAAACAACACAGTCAGATAAGTGACCCTTAGGTCAGGAGCAAATCTCTGAAGTCTTTTCTGGTAAGGAATGAAATGAAGTGAGACACTGGCAGGAACATCCCTAGACAGCAGGGATGTTTCCTTCTGTTTTCACCCACTTCACCTATTGCATACTGAATATCTTTTGTCCTTTCACTCCTTTCTCATTCAACAAGTCTAGATCCTTGCTTGGGTTTGTATTTTCAGAAATAAAAAGATTTCACACCAACAAATTGCTACAATTTTTAAGCAACTTGCTTTCCATAGCACAGCAGTTATTTGAGAGGACAAATGGCATCACTCTGAATATCCTCCCGTTCTTCCCCCAGCTTTATATGTTGATGCCATATGGTGTGGGATATCTCTTTGGTCAGTTGAGGTCAGCTGTCTTGGCTGTGTCCTCTCCCATCTTCTTGTGCACCCCCAGCTTGTCTGTTGGTTGAGGTGGGATGAGAAGCAAAAAGGGCCTTCACATTTTGAGTGCTGCTCAGCAATAGTGAAAATATCCTTGTGTTATCAACACTGAATTCAGCATAAAAATCCAAAACACAGCCTCATAGCAGACACTATGAAGAAAATTCACTCTATCTTAGTGAAAACCAGCACAGACAAGTGAAAGAATAATTATATTTTCATCTGCCTTTAGACACATTTAAAAATTTTCTCCTAAAACAAAAGACATTGAAACTATTTTATGAAAGTAAAGGAAGCCGAATCAACCTAATCACAAAACATTTCATGCTACCATTTTCATGAATTTAGCCACATGATATTTGTTATTATTTTAAGGTATTTTTATTTTAATGTGACACATTGCCCTCACAGTTGACCCTTAGGGAAAAAAACTACTAATATTCTAGTCTTTAAAAACCAAGATATTGAATGCTTAACATCCATTGGTTTTAAAACAATCTGCGGGTGTTCAAAATTTCACTGAAAGGGAGTTAGTCTCTACAGGATCTGTCTCTTATAAAAGCAGCGAAGGAGAAAAGTGGCAGTTAAGGGGGAAGAGGAATGTTCAATTTGAATATTTCATCAAGAAATACATACATAATTGTGCTGCATAAAATTCAGAGTGGATGCAGAATAACACTAATTTTCATGTCAGGTACAGCAGAAATCTCAGTGTGATTAACAAAAGAGAGTGATAGAAAAGGAGAATAAAATTGCTTGGCAGTTTCATATGGAGGAGAGAGACTATTTTTCATACATTATATTTTTAAAAATCTGAATTTTAAACAACATAAAAAGGAAATGGAGAAAGACTGATAATATAAGTGGTTGCCTCAATGAAAATAAGGTTTTTAAGAAAAAAGGACTAAGGTTGAGTCAGCTGAATTCTGAGCCTTTGAAAACTACACTTTGCAGCTATTTTCACACCAATAATTTTAACAATTGCACATTAGCATTTTGAAAGAATGGAAAATATAAGTGAGACACGTGCAATGTGGTGACTGAGATGTGTGAAGGTGAGAAGAAGCAGGGCTCATTCAAGGATGAACCTCAGCAGAATGGCAGAAGAGCTCTGCCTCATGCTCTGCTTCTGATGGTTCTTGTACACCAGGTAATATCTGTGTGTTCACAGCTGCAGTGCTCCTGGATATGCTCTGCAGCAAACAGAGCAGGACCAAGTCTTCCTTTGAGAGCTTTAGAGGATGAGAAATGTTTGCAAGTCCTCTTAAAGACTTTGCATTGCCCTAACAGGCCACTCTTTTTCCTATGGATGGCACTGTCTCACCACCTTGTAGATGTTTTTGGGATTATGGACTGGCACACCTACCCAAAGACAGTCCTTCAGTCTCCAACAATAACCTTTTCTGCCCTACAGTATTTTAGAGTATTGTTATAATATTTTCCCTAAGAATAAAAAGGATCACAATTCAGGTTCATTTCTGCTAAGTTTGCCAGTCTCACTTCCTTTTTGAGGATTAGGATCCTTAGAGAAATCCAACAGTCTTGGCATTCCTCCCAGGTTGGAGAGCACTTGGAAAAGTCATCCCCTGGATGAGAAGGCAAGTTTTAATATTAGCTGTAGTATTTTTTGTGTTTTCCCTGATACAAGTGAATAACTTGGAAAAAAAAAATGAAAAAAAAATTAGGTCCTTTGAAAATTATTATTGGAAAGAATCAGTTTTTTTTAAAGTAGAAAGATATAATTTACAAAACAAGGAGTTATGTTTAAAATATGGAGATCAGATGATAACCTTAATGATCCTTTGTGAAAATAACATTTGTGAATCTATTTCTTTTTCCTTGAGGACAAAGCACATTGATTGATTCTAAGTACAGTTATAGTGTCATTCTATTGCTGTACCTCATATGTTTCTAGACATCTATTTTCTAGCTTGTCAGCTTACTTGTGGCATTCTCCCAGACCATCATGGTTTTTCCTGACATCCATATTAACTTGGTTTTCTGGGGGCTTTGTTTTTCTGCTTTTGATGTCAGTGCTTAGAAATGGGATGAGTCAACTATAATATATTTAAACAGTGCAAGTAAAACATAAGACTGATATTTTGATATTTCATGAACAACCCAAGATATGTTTTCAAATAATGTCCTTTTTGTTATACTGTGTGTATCCTTGTGTGTGAATTCTCAAAACTGCAGACTACACACATATAAATAAGCCACCTTCAAAGATTTCCCTCCCAATTTTTTTCTCCATTAAATCAACTATTTGTCCCAAATCTTATGTTCTTTAATATTTTCTGCCTGAACTCTCTTAGGAATAATTATGGTGTTAACTCAAAAAAGAGGTTTGTTTTCTGAACTATTTCAAGCCAGTTTTGGTTTGTTGGTGTCTTCAACCATTAAAGGCTGTTCTTTTTAGCTTTCTGTATATTTTTTTCCCAAGGGTCATTTAGAGCATGTTTCCTCATGGGTTCCACAATGGGTTACACTGAAATTGGAACTGCCTCCTCCAGAAAAGAACAGTTATAAATTCCAACCATACATTATCAAGAACTCAAGCAACAGAAGTTAAGAGGCAGAATTTCCAGCAACCTCCTCCAAGAACCTCAGCCTTTGTTACCCTTCAGCCTTATGTTACCCTATCAGTCTTGCTGCCATCAAGATTGTCAGTCCACAGAACAATCTTTCTGTTTATTCCTGTTGATTTTCTAGAACTTTTCAATTCTTCTCTAAATCTCTTATTTACCCAAGTGGGTAGATAAGTGGTCAAAGAATTATGAAGCCTAGCACATCCTAAATTTTCTTTAGATGCTTTTTTGACCACTCTAAGGTACTCAGCAAGCTTCTGCTGAACAGGTTGGGACATGCCCTGTTGAGTGTTCACCTGTTTTCAAGACATCTCAGAGAAAATTATTTTCTAAAAGAAAAATATGCCAGATTGTGTAATTTTCTCCAAGTATCTCAAGATACAAAGGCTTTTGTATGTCTGACAGAGTTCTTCTAGACATTAATCATAGTCCTAATCAGACTGTCCAACACTTCCCAGCCCACAGACAGCTGTGGCAAATGGCACAGCTATTGCCTAGGCAAATCTCTCCAAACCATTTTAATGCAACAGAAGTAATTAACTCTATTAGCATGGCTGGATCTGTCTACACTTATAACTAATCAACCTAATTGTCATGCTAAGAGAATTAAACCCTTTTGATGAAAAAAATGCATCTCAGAAACATGTGAGTTGGTAATTCGGGGAAAAACATAACCTGTTAAGTAAAAAATACACTGGGACAGAGTTGAAATATGCTTGTAATAAACCCTAAAATAATGTAAAAATAAAAATAAAAATTTTCTGAGTTGTTTTAAATCCTAAAGCAAATTATCAAGAGATATTAAAATTATCCAACTAATGCCATTTAAACTATAAGAAAGTATGTTTATTTAGGATTTGTGAGTCTACAGCTCTTCATTTGAAACAATTCAGAAAGTGTTCAGTATCGAATGAGCAAAGGTTCAAATTCCATGTAAAGGCAGTGCCCAGTGAACAGACCCTGCAAACACAACAATACCTGAGAGCTCAGTTCTGAGGTTTGTAGCATTCCCACACAATTATCATTAGTTTTTGGTACAGCCATATGCAAAGATGTAAGCTGAGTAGGCCCAGAGGATGGGAAAGTGGATTTTTAAGTGCAAAACCTCCTCCTGGGGCTGTCCTGTAGATCACTATGACATTTAGCACTGTGTTTTGTGCGATCAGACAGGTCAAACTTTTTCCCCAGCACTTTCCCGTAGATCTTGGGAGGAAGCATTTTTTAGACTGTCTTACAGTCTACACAACTACCGCTGAATAAAAAGGGATGGACAGCAGACTCAAGCACTGTCTGCTGATTGTTCAAACTCTCTACAAACTTTGGGACCTTGTAACTTCCACTGTCTTGGTGCACAGGCCTGAGTCAGAGCAAATACCCTACACAGGTATCCACTGCCAAGAAATAACCCAAGCAGGCTCTTTCCTTGCTCTTCCAACATTAGGATTTATACCCATTAATACCCACTTTCATCTAAATGCCAAACATCAATGAAACTCATTCTTCCAGGTTCATGTTAGAAACCATGGCAAGCTATTCACATTATCTCAGTAACTCTGAATTGACAAAACTGCCCTATAAAAACGAGAGCATATTGGGCCTACATGGGTTATATATAGAACCCATAGGAAGCTCAGTGTTGGTCAGTTTGTGCCACTTGGCTTCAAGGCCAAAGAGTGATCCCGGTCCTATTTTATTTAGTAAAATAGATGCAGCCATACTTATTTTGCTTTTTTTAAAAAAAGTTTTCACATCTGATACCTTCTTCTGTTCAGAACCACTTTTGCAAACCTTACTTTTTTACTCATCTTGCATGGAAGAGAGAATATAAGATAAAGGTACACACCTGGTAATCTTGCTGCACTAAAATAAGACATTACAAATTCTGGTAACATATTGTATTTGATGGCTTTATGTTTTCATACGTATTAAACCTTGTATTCAGAATTCCACTATCAGGTTTCTGGAAGTCTTGCCCCACCACTGCACCTGCCACACATCATCTGAAATCTAAGAGACTTTTTAGAAGGATTTCAGGAAAATGGATATCAGGGAGCTAACAAATTGACAGCCATGGATAAGTACTACTGCACAGTTCACAATTCCAGGAATACAGGGGTCACATAGAAGAATAAAGTATTTTCTGTAACTGAACACTGAAAGGTAATAAAATTTTTGAAGCATTTTCTTTTCATTATAAACCACCAGAAGAGCAATTAAAGATATTTTTGATGTAACATTCTTTCCCCCTAAATTTTGTATCATTCTCCTTCATTTGCAAGATCAAAATTGTTGAAAAAGAAACTGAAGGATAAAAGCAACAAAAGAAGAAGATCAGGAAAATACCCTAAGAATAAAATGTTCAAATTTAAGAATAGTTGCAGAAATTTCATGCTCTTTCAAACCTCACAGTTTAGACATGTCCTTTTATTTCCTTTTTCTGAACAATTCAAAGCATCAATTCAGACCACAGGCTGAAAAAAAGCTTGGTCCATAATAGAGCAAATATTTCAGAAATCCCATCTCTAAACCCAACTCAAGCACATATATCAGACAAGAGTAAGAAGAGTTTATTTTGTTATCTCCTCACTAACTGACTGATTATACCACCTTTCATGTTATTGAAAGGTTCTTCATGTCAGAGACACCACCAGTAATACATCAACATATTAAGACTTCACTGACTATGCGACAGGAAGGTAAAATGAGGCTGCTAGAAAAAACATAAAGCTGAAGGAACAGCCATGGTATGTTACTAACTCCAGTCTTAATCTCTTCAGGCTAAGATATGCTTAATTACCCCAATGTCAGGAGCCATTATTTTTCTCCTTTTCCCTTGCATTTCAAATCATCTGTGTCTGGTACACTTCATTATTTCCTTTAATTACAATTACAGTTTTTAAAAACCTTGTTTGCGCACCTTCCTCTTTGCTGACTTTAATAGTTTGAGATTTCATAAATTGGAGAGAAAGAGAGAAAACATATAGGTAATATATATGAATATGTATGTCTAATGGGAGAGAAATCATTATGATCACTTAAACAGGTTTTAGTAAGATGTGATTTAGATGGAGTAAATTATACGAGAATACACTGTATTCATTTTGAAGTAGCAGTCATCCAAACTCACTATGCCATAATAGGCAAGTCACATAGAATAAATTAACAAACATCAAATACAGCTCTCCTCATATCAAAACCATTGGATGAATTAATATCAGGCTACTGCAGGGAGGACAAGAATCATCCAGCTGGCTCTTGAATTATACAAAGACACATTATCACCTCATTATGACTGTGAAGTAATAACTGAGAAGAGCTAATTTCGAGTGACAATACATAAATATTCAAATTTCATTTGTATGTCCCTAAAACAGTGATGAGTAAGAAGTAGGAGAGATTGGACTCTTAAAAAAAAAAAACCAGTAAAAAGAAGAAAACTTACATTTACCACTTGAAATTGTCTTGAAGTACATATCACATGTTGTGTAAAAGCTCAAATATTTTCACCTTCATAGCATAGTGTTTTAGCTAAAATTCTGTTAAGAAAGAACAGGGAGAAACTACTCGTGAACATCTGCTCAAGCAAAACAAGCTTTGTTCTAGTATTCTTTAGGACTAAATTTATTCACACAATATGAATCATGATTTTTGATCAGGAGACTCTCTCTTGTAAGAGAAAATGTCAGAAATGTTTGTTGAAGCCTAAGTTTGCATTGGTATTTGTGTTTCTTAATCTTTTCCAAATGTAATGAGTATTCCAAACAGAGAGCAGAAACAACACAATGTAAATTAAGTACCACACAGCATAAATAACAAATTACTATGTACACATTTACAAAGTGATTTATGTGAGAGGTACTACATGAACAAATGCCAGGCTATGCTCTACAGGCACAAACCATACCTTGAATCAAAATGATAAACAAATGTATCATCAAAACTCAATCACTAATTACTCGTGACGGCAAAATGTGATTTTGTTTTTCAAGTTAACTGCTGTGAGTCATTTGCTTGCTCTGAGTGGAAGAACATGATCAAGACATTGATGATTAGCTTAAGCCAGTATTTTCTGAAGTCAGTGGAATTATGTCACCAAAGGATGTGGGGAGTTGGTCCATGTGACGCTTTCTCACAATTTTACCATAGTTTCTAAATTTGTGCCCTCAATTTGTGTAAATTGGTTTAATCTTTAGGACTGTGTTGCAGCACAAGTCTATGTGTTGTTTTTCTCATAGAAATGCAAACTTATCAGGAAAAAAGATCAAATCCCCACAGACCAAGCTATAATCCAAAATGCAGAAATCTATAAAGTGATCTGTGTGCTTGTCCATTTGAAGGCAACAATAATACCTGGTGGTTCACTTTCCTGGCATTGTCTTGAGTCAGAGAAGTACCTGACCTCTCAATGCTCTGATATTCACTCAGGGCATATCGCAGTAGGGTTCATTTCATGGCTGAAGGAAGAGAAGGAATCAAGTACAGACATGGAACACCATGGAACACAACATTTGTGAGGTCTGTCTGACAAAATCTTCATATCCACTGGTGGAGCTCTGCAGACCATGGTGATGTACCAGAATCGGGCTGGTACAAGTGTATCATGACCTTTTCATACAGCAGAGTGTGTAGCACAGGGCAGCAGTGATGCAGCAGTGCCAAGTGTTCATCCCTGGCTTAGGGACACTGCAGAGTGGGGTAAGTGCTGTCACAATTAGCTACACAGCCATCAGAAGATGACTTCTGATGTCAGAAGGTGTTGCCTTCCTGTTTCCAATGGAAAAACTCCAAGAGGGCATGACATGGAAAACACCAGCCCCTTCAGGGACTGGATCAAAATATATCTCCAATGTCCCAGCATGCCATGAGGTTGGAAGGCAGTGATATTTCCTGTCAGCCCAAAAGTTTTTATATGACTCTTGTTGATGGCATAGCACTTAGACCAATTTCTGTGGGAAACTTAAATATTTTGTTTTGACTTGGTCTCTCTCTCTGATGCACCATTGGACATGAACGGTGGGTTTAGCACAAATCCTGCTTACCGTAAATAATGTAGATCAGAAATAAAGTTACTGCATCTTTCAGTTTCTCTCGTACTCTGGGAACAGCCCAGCCTCTCATTCTCTATCTTATTTTTCAGTCATGTGAAAGAAATGGAGCAGTTTAAGAGAGTGCTGAGATGTTTTTACCCACAGTCCTCAAGGGAG